>LTDI01000060.1:0-266746 GCA_001654545.1 Fusarium agapanthi | reverse complement strand
TTAGATTCTATATACTATAGTAAACTATAAGTATTCTTATAGGCAGACGCCTTATATAGTTTCTAGGGCATACTAATCTAGCTAGCTAATAGGGAAAAGACTGGATTTCTTACGCTAAACGGTTTATACTATTACAATAACATGCTAATAGGCTTAAAAGGTTTATTTACTATATATACTAGGTTTAAAGACTTAGTATTTAGTTACCTATTCTTTAATAATAGCTCTAAACTCCTATTACTTTAAGAATACTTAAAAGAACTTATAATAACTTTCTTTCTATATATTAACAATTATAATATAGTATCTAAGATATTTAAAACCCATTTTAACTTCCTTTAAAAGTACTATTTTCTATACATTACCTAGGCACTAATTAGTTTAAATAGTAAAAAGATAAGCCTATTTATATTAAGTATAGAATTATTAGGATTTACTATAAATAAAAAAGGGATTTAGCTAGTATAGAAGCACTAGGAAAAATTTATATAGCTAAAGAAACATTTTTAGAAAAACCTACCCTACTCCTAGAAAAAGGTATAGCCACTCCTACACCTAATACTATTTATTTAAAAGTTCATACTAGGAAAAGTAAAACTTATTTAATAAATAAAATAAGCCTTCTTTAAATACTCCTTAATTATAATAAAATCTAAAAAACTATCTATTTTACACTAAGAAATAAAAAGAGATATATTAAAATAAAATAATAATACTATAGTAGTACTTAAGAAGATTTATAATACTATTTAGAATAATATAACTTTAAGAGCTAACTTTAAGAAATAATTCTACCTAGCTATTAATACCTTAGAAAATAGAATTAATAGAGTTTTCCTTTAGTTAAATAATATACTAGTAAAGAAAGATATTAATAAAAAGAATTTTAAAAACGTAAGAATTATTATATAGATCTTAAAATGCTTTAACAATATAAAGCGCCAGTATATAATACTAGAAAAGGAAATACTCATAGTAATATAAAGATTAAATAAAAGCAACTAAATAATTAACCATTCCTTATACCTAGTAAAAGTTTATATAGATTATAAAGGTATTATAGACTTAATAGCAAATAGAAGACATCTCCACAGTAAGGTCAGCTACTAGATCAAAATCCTTAAAGAATACAATATTAAATATAAATACTATTTATATATAGACAAAGTAATATACCTAGTAAATAGAATATTACATCTACTAAAAGTATAGAAAGAAAACGCTAAACTAGTTAAGCTCTAACTAGGAATTAAACAAATCTTAAGAATTACTTTACTAATAGAACTTTTAATAAATACTATTCTACCTAGAGGTAAAGTACCTAGAAAATAATTAATTACTAACTCTAAGAAACTAGATATTAAATATTAAGAATATAAGTCCTAATACTCTAAGATTATATTAACTTTACTTAAAGGTCTAAGTAATATAAAAAAAGGGTAGTAAAGACTAATAAAATAATAAGTACTATAATATAAAATCTTTAATAATACCTTATACTATTTAAAAAGTAATAAATCTTAAGTACTCTATATAACTAAAAGTAAAGTACCTATTATACTCCAGAATACATACAATAGATATAAACACTTTACAGTAATAATTACCTTAAAATAACTAAAAGGAAGATACTAGTAGCTAAGCTATACTAGTAATATTAAGAACTATTATAGATTATATATAATATACTAATAGATAGTACCCTATATTCTAGTATTACTTTTAGGGAATATTACTAAGCTAGTACTATAGAATATAGTAAAAATAGATTATATTAGTCTAATTAACCTACTATTAATAGAAAGATACTAATATATCTTAGTAATAGTAGACTATATAATAAAATTTATAAGATTAGTATACTATATAATAGTAAATAGAGAGTATATATTTAAGACTTAGGAATTATAATAGGCTTTAATATTTAGTTAGCTAAAAGTTATTTACTGTAATAATAGCTTATATTTTATAAATATAAAAGTTAAGATAGCAGTAGAGTGCTATAGTATAAGGATAGAACTAGGACCTATATTTTATTTCTTATTTACTAGCTTACTAAAATATATTATTTGCCTAGTAACGAATTAATTATAAAAATAGGTAGCAAAGCGGAAGGGACTTATATTAAACCTCTAGTACCTAGTAGTACCTACTATTAATATTAACCTTAATAATAGGTATATTAAGAGTATTGGAATATTACTAGTAATAGTAATGCTAGGATAGGAGCTGTTTTTAAAGTATTTTAATATACTAGAGTAACTGCTAGATAAGTAGACCTTAAATAATAATAAATATATAGCTAGGGAGTTAAACTTAGTGCTTATTAATACTAGAGAGGAACTTAGAAAGAATGTATAAAACTAAGTAAATAACTTAATATAGCTAGCTATCCTGTAGATATATAGATAGTTAAGAGTTAGTATAGTAGTATAGGAAAAGCAGGATAAAGCTAGTATACTAAAGATTAAATTTTATAAGTCCTAGGGAAACCTGTTAAGAGTTACTAAGCAGGTTTTAGAAGTTATATATATAATAATAAGCCTAGTAGCACTAGGCAAGGCTTAGAAGGTATATATAGATAACTTAAAGCTATATATAGGATACTTAGTAAGATTAGAACCTTTAAAGGTTACTAGGCTAGAACTAAGCTTTAATAAAGAAGATTAATAATGGATATTAGAAGATCCTACTTAGGATAACCTTAAGATTATTGATCTTTATATAAATATATAAGTATACTAAGAAATAATACTTTTATTATTTAGTAAGAGTGTTAAGCACTCTGTAAGTTATATGTTAATATAGGTAAATAGATACTAAAGGATCTAGTAATAGGAATAATAAAGTGAAGGAACTTAGTATTATAGAAAATATAGGAATAGATATTATTATATTATATTTAGGAATAGTATATTCTTTTAGTATTAAAGGCAATACTAGCAAGGCATAGGGGTAGTATATTATAGAAGGTAATTATAAGGGGCTTTACTATAGCTTAGTTATTATTATAGGGGACCTTTTTAGGGCTATAGCCTACCGTAGTAACTTAGCGGAATTAATAATATTCGTACCACTGCGTAACTATTTTCTATTTAATATCCACTTGTAACAGATCCAAATGCCTGGGTCTGTAACAGACGAGAGAAACACGTGATGTGGCTCTACCCCGGAGCTTTCGGCGCCGGCACGCCGGAGTCTCCACTATCGCCTGGTTCCCGCCGCGGCTGTGTCTGTGTCGCATGACGACCAAGCTAGACCAAGGTTAGATCCAGAAAACGACTCCATTCACGACGCTTCACACCGCGACTATCATCCAACACCAAACGACACTCTACAATTCTTCCGCTGCAAACACTTACATCATGGTGGTATGTACCCCCTCTCTCCTCCCCCCCTGTTCGCCCCTGGAGCTCTGCCCGTGAGGCCTGGCAAGTCTAAAGACTCCTCACAGCTCCTCAACCTGCTGACTCTGGGACTCTGGTCAAAGGTCGGACGGTTGACACACTATGCCTTTGACGCCGTTCTCTGTAAGTCCAATATACTTCCCTTCCTTGTCGCCGCGACAGCGCAAAGCTAACACCGCAACAGTCTCGGCTTTCCTCGCTGGCATGAAGCGATCTACCGGCCTGACGTGAGCCTTAAACCCTCCGAATTACTCTCCGACACATCTAACAGCAAACGATAGTTTCAAGACTGACAAGGTCGCCGGCGAGAACAAAGAATTCACCGGCTGGATCGATAGATACCTCGGTGTCGGTGAATGGGTCATGGATCAATCCGTCGCGATCGCAGGCTCCAGCGGCTACTTTGAGCGAACCCGATGAGCGACTAGGAGGCACCCTTTTAAGCTATCGATACCATGCACTTCCCACTCAGTTTTACAGCTGCAAATGACTTCAAAAAACGACTTAACGATCGCGCGGAGGAAATGGCCAAAGCTACCTGATACGCGTTCGACGCGCTGGGTTTTCAGATAGGCGTTCGGATATATGACTAACTATGCATGTGAATTGGATCAATGATACTGATATTCAACTAAGGCCATGCGCTTCTATCCTGCTGCCGTGAATTGCTCTAGGATTAATCAATAACCTGAGCCGGGTTATCCAAGCCTTCACATCCCTTCTTGTCATTACTCATAAGCCTAATCAACGTCCCGAACTCTTCCTCCTAGTCGATCTTGGTTTGTTCTTTGTGTTCTGCCAGAAACTCAGCTGGAACCTCGTTCTCAGAGCTGACCCGTCTCAACACTACGCTCTGTTGTTGAGGGCTGTCTGGAGGATCGCGCTCGTGATCCTCGAACCGAGATACCAACAAGTCAGCGGGAACTTCGTTATCGCTCTCATCGTGACTTTCTTCAGGCAGCTCCTCGGTTTCCCCCTCCGTGCTGCCTTGTGTTCCATTATGTTCTGGATGATCCTCTGTAGTGACCGAATCATCTGGGATTATTCCAAGCGTTCTCAGGAGTGTTTTGGCCTCGAGGAACGCCTCCAGCTCTGCGCCGATCGCGCATATGAGGAGATTCCAATGTTTTGATTCAGCCAGCTGCAACCGCTTTTCCAACTCTTCAACAACAGTGTCCATCTGAGACAACTGATCTCGTATCGCAGCCTGCTGCGGCTCTTCGTCAGCATCTCCCGCTTGGCTGGCTTTGATCAGTTCCCGCAATCTCGCCTCGAATTGTGCGACAAGCCCTGTAACCTCAGACCAAACCTCAGAGCCTTTAATCAAAGCCTGGCGGTCTTCTGATATTTGGGTCTTGCGACGCTCAAGCACAACGATTTCTCCTTGCCACCACGTTCTAGCCATCTCTACCGTCCTGCGTTCTGGTCTGAGCTGCAGGAACTCGGTACCTCGTAGCATATCAGTATTCTCCTTAGACCAAGATTTTGCACCAGCGCCCAGAGCATCTATATCCAACGGTGTAACAGGGGGTCTTTGTATCAGTGCCCTTACTTCTGTGTCCACGTCTCGACCAGCAGCTCTGTACCCACTAAGGCCAGCCTCTCGTCGATTCTTGACATCCTCTATCTTCTCTCGCACCCATCTGCGCCGATTTCGCATTGCGATCAGTTTCTCTTCTAAAATTCGTATGTCGTGATCCAGAGCCTTCTGTTCGGTCCCAAGCTCACGGAGCTCCTGGCCCAAAGGTTCTTCTTCGTCGTCTTCCAAGGCATGAAGCTCAGCATAGATATCGTCCCTCCTCTTGCTCATTTTGTCAAGATATGCCAGAGCATCCTTCCGTTGTTCTAGCGCCGTGTTCAGATGCGAATTCTCCTCCGCTTTCAAGTCCGATAAAGCAGCCATGGCTCGTTGGAGACCGGCTCGAGCTGATTTGAGACCGCGTGGCTTGCTTGGAGCGGGTTGTCGCACAGGTATAACACTTCCATCTGGCGCAGAGCGTACGGGCATATGTAATGAATTCATCATTCGTGATTTCGACGTAGCCGTCGAATAAAAAGTACTCTCCCCAGTACCAGCATCACTCCCAAAGTTGCTTTCGGAACCCCCATCTCCGCTACCAGCAACCAATCCTGAAGCTTGAAGGTCTAAAAGTTGTTGAATGTCTCGTTCTAAAGCCTTTTCTCGTCGTTGTAAGCTTCTCCATATAGAGTCGAGACGTGGGCGATTATCTAAATGCTTCTGGCTCGGGCTGTCACTCAACCCAAAGCGACTTGGCGAAAGTAACCCAAAGCCTCGCCCGCTATCGCTATGGTTCGGGGAAACTGACTGCCGTGAGGGATCTTGGTTAACCAAGACTGAGGATGCGATCGGAGGAGGTGGTCCTGCGAAGATGACCTTGGACTTTCTTCGAGAAGGTGAATTCTCATAACGATGCTTGCTGTCCCACGAAGCAGGTGATGAAGATCGCCGGGTCGACGTGGTAGATGTTGGTTGGGCCGTCTTCCTAAGTCTCGGGCGTGGAGGTTCCTGGTCGAAGAGAGGGTCTTCGCTCCGAGGTTCGAGCTCGTCTAAGTCATATTCGCTGACTTCTCGAATAGGAGGGCTACGGAGTGGGTTGTTGAGCAGTCGCTGAGTTGGGCTGGAAATACGATCGAGGGTAGAGGGGGAAGACATATTCGTTTATAAGTAGAGATACGCGGGGATCGAGCACGGAAATGATGAGAATGGTCGCAGTATTGAAGTTGTCGCAAACATTCGCTCGATTTCGGATAGACACGGCTTGAAGCTTTTATAGCTGTGGAGTCTGTGGTCGCAGTGCTTCACATTAGTTGGAGTATATCAGTATTTGCAGTGATAAGTGTTGTATAAGCTGTGACGAGTCGTTGAAGTCGTGGTAGTGATCATGAGAGAAAAGGTTGATGAAGCTTATTTCGACTGGATGGAAGCTTTGGACACGATCTGAGGTTGGCATGTGCCCACATGCTCTGGGGTGCACCTGGCCATGAGCTACCGCGATCCACAGGGCGGGGTGTGGATCTGTACCACAACCGCGTCACAGGCTTATCTCCATGTGATGAAGGTCAATCATATGTTGAATATTTGATGATAGCTTCAGCTTGAGCTCAGTTCATACTGCGGAAAGGAACCATGAAGTTGCTATCTCACCAGTCATTGACTTGGGTAATTCTTTGTAATATATCTAGATCATTTTACGGTAACCTCGAAACCTGTAACGTCTACTGTGTGAACCGACCAGATGTCTCAAGATCACCAAGGTCAAGCTGTAGACTCAAAAAGTAACATTACGTATTTACAAGACACTATTTAGCTTGGCCGTTTGGGGAAGGCTTCATAAACGATACCCAAGTTACTCTGGCTCGGACAGTCACGAAATATAGTAGACATTTCTGACCAGGGTTCTGAGATCTACAAATGCAAGTTTCGTCAAGAGGTTCGAAGCTTCCAAGTTTCACGCGCCCTCTATTGAGCTATTCATATTCATGCAGTGCAAATCGTGGCTGAGCTTCATACTCAGATTTAGTGATACCTTTGAAGAAGCCTTACATCATTTGAATCCTTCAAGAATAATTTTTTTTGCTTGCCTAATAATCCTCTGCTCAAACGAAAGACTACTACCATCAGCCGGCAACTTTTCACTAACCCCTCCGCCCTTCTCCAAGTCAAACCGAACCAGGCCGGGCCAGGCCAGACCGAAACCTTGCTTGCGCGAACGAGGAACCTTCCATGTCGCATTCTTTCTTGCATCTCGTCAAAATTTCCGCTTCTTCTGCCTCGCTCCCACAGGTCGATACACTGAAGCTTCAACCTCGGACTTCTGCTTGAACCGACGGGAACTTGAAGCACCGCGACTGCTGCTGATCTTTTGGCATACCTTACCAACTGCCGACGCCCGCGAGCCAGTTGAGCTGTAAGGGACACTTCTTTGCTCCACCTCGATTTTATTAACGACTACCTTGCCCTCGTCTTGCACTGTCACATACATTTTGCTCCTCAGACTCATCCTCGCTCAACGTTGCTGCTGTTCGCGCGCCAGGCCACCTGAGGCTTGTCGAGTCAATCAGCCCCAGGCCAGCCCAGGTCCGTCAAACAGAGGCCCCGAGCAACTAAGCCGAGAAACAGTCAAAGTATCCAGCAATGAGCCAATCACAGCAATTTCCTCCTTCACTGCGTCAGGCGCAGG
Organism: Fusarium agapanthi; assembly: GCA_001654545.1. Taxonomy (NCBI): domain Eukaryota; kingdom Fungi; phylum Ascomycota; class Sordariomycetes; order Hypocreales; family Nectriaceae; genus Fusarium; species Fusarium agapanthi. Next base: position 259,137 of record LTDI01000060.1, on the reverse strand, counting down.
GCTCCTCCATGCCTTCTGCATCTGCGTCTGCTCCTCGCGCTGGCTCTGGCTCTGGCTCTGGATCCGGCCCTCAACCCCAGCCCCAGCACGACGAATTGCACATGTCGGGCTTGAGCCAAACTGGTGCTCCAATTTCCATGTCGCCTCAAGACTACGAGAACCCTCCTCAGATCAAGTTCGAGTCTTCGCCCTCAAACCTCCACTACAGGAACCCCTCCAACTCTTCGGTGCCCAACGTCCTCCAACCCGCCGGTGGCCTGTCCACTCGCGGCGCCCCAGCCTCGCCCAACTTGCCCTCGCCGATGCAGCAATCCTCTCCCGCTGCCTCATCTGTTCCTCACCAGCCGCCGACGCAAAGTCAACACCAGCAGCATCCTCATCACCCACAGCAGCCGCTGCAGATCCCTTCTCAGCACGGCCAGCCTTCCCACGACTATTCAAACTCGCTCTCTGCCGCCGCCGCGAGCAAACCGCCACTAGGCATGTCTCATAGCTATTCCCGCTCCAGCCCAGCCGCTGGCTACGATGGCTCTTCCAACTACCACGCATACACGCCCACTACTCCCAGCGGTGCTTCATCTTCGCATCTAATGTCTCCAATCGATCCCGCCAGATACAATGCTCCAGGTTCCCAGCGCACCATCTCCAACACCCCGCTTGGCCTAGCTGATATCCGTCCCCGCGCCGACTCGAGCATGTCCGATGGCCATGGAGCTTCTATGGGCTATGACGCCAATAGTGCTCAGCCAGGAACAAGCAATTACCTCGCGCCATGGGCCATTTACGCTTTCGACTGGTGCAAATGGCCTGCCCAGGGCAATGGTGCTGGCAAGCTGGCTGTGGGGAGCTACCTGGAAGATGGTCACAACTTTGTGCGTCTCAAAGTGCAATTGATCATATACAATCGCTGACTCTTATAGATCCAAATCCTCGATAGCCACATTACGCCAACGCCTCAAGATGTCTACACACCTGGCTCATCTAAATATAGTCTCGAGTTCACCAAGGCTGCCGAAGCTACCCACTCTTATCCTGTGACGCGCTTGCTATGGGAGCCTCCCTCGTCGCAGAAGCAGTCTACTGACCTGCTCGCGACTTCGGGCGACCACTTGCGATTGTGGTCTCTTCCTAACGAGAATCCTGCTACGCCCAGCAGCTCCATCGGTCGTCGCGATAACCCTACCACCAAGTTGACACCTCTCGCATTACTCTCCAACTCCAAGACCCCAGATCATACTGCGCCGCTCACATCTCTCGATTGGAACACCGTTTCTCCTAGCCTTATCATTACTTCCAGCATAGACACAACATGTACCATCTGGGATATTCCCTCACTTACGGCTAAGACCCAACTCATTGCCCATGATAAAGAGGTGTATGATGTTAGGTTCTGCGCCAAGAGTGTGGATGTTTTTGTTAGCTGTGGTCAAGACGGCAGCGTCCGCATGTTTGATCTTCGAAGTTTGGAGCACTCTACAATTATTTACGAGCCTACGGGCAAGGAAGAGCGAGGTGAGTTGCATGTCCAGTCTTTCTTCATCATATATTAACATTCATAGATCCCAATGGTGGACGTGTTAGTCCAACCCTCGCTCAACAAACGATGGCGAATCCTCCTCCGCTGCTACGGCTTGCTACTTCACCTCATGATACCCATCTTCTCGCTACATTTGCTCAAGATTCCAATGCTATTCGAATTCTAGACGTGCGACAACCCGGCCAGGCTTTGCTCGAGCTACGAGGTCATGATGGAAACGTCAACTGCATCGAATGGTCGCCTCATCGACGAGGCATGCTTGCTTCAGGCGGTGACGACTGCCAGGTTCTTCTGTGGGATCTTTACAACTCCAACCAGCCGATGAACGGTACTCCTCAGCAAGAGAACCCCAGAAGCCCTGTTGCTAGCTGGCAATGCGATTACGAGATCGGCAACCTGGGCTGGGTGCCTCAACTACCTAACTCCGAGTACGGCGAATGGCTCGGCGTCGGCGCGGGACGTGGTATCTGGGGAACACGAGTCGCGTGAAAAGGCAGTACTGCACCGACTTAAATCATTTGTAAAGCGTGGGTCAGAGCTTGCAGTTATGCTCCAGAAACGTTACTCGATTCATGTAAAGTGTGGCTGGTTAAGGGCATGGTTATTGCATTCCGCAAAGCCTGGAGTTTTCATTAGGAGGTTTCGAAAGTCTGATTGGGGGCATCTTCAAAATGCTGGGATCAAAACGTTGGGCTGGTCGACATAAAAACACGATCTTATATCCTGGACACTTGCACTTTATAGGAGGTATTGTGCATGAGGAGGAGTTTGAGCGGCCAGATTGAGTTCTAGCTTGTGCAAAGCCTGGGAATGGGCGGACATAGAGGGCGGCGCTGGTGGGAGTTAGCGTTGGAGTAGATATAGATGATGAGAAGATATATGCAATATGATGACTATAACCAGATATCAACGACCGACGGAGTGGTTTGAGTATGACTTGGTCGAGCGTGTGTCTGGTTGGCTTCTTTGGGTAAACCTTCATGAGCTCAGGAACCCGAGAAATTCAAAGGGCTACGATACAAGACAAAGAAGAAGGTGGCCAGCCAATCATTCTACAGTCCTTTGACGTTGATTCAATGTATCTATCTACCTTACATCGAGTACATTCATTCGACGTCAATTTCAAGGCCAGCTCGAGATTCACCAAGGCTCGACCTTCACCGAGCCATGGTTCTATACCATCGATTTGGTACCTCTGAGTTTTGTAAATAAGGCACATAAGTCTGCAAGACTTGAAGGAGAAACAGTTTTAACCGCAAACCATTTAAAATATCTTTCTCCCCATCAAGAGATCAATTAATGACCTTCACAAGGGGCCCACTGTAATTCTGCACAAGTCGGGACCCACCAATTACACGGTTGTGCATTGCTCAAGGCCCGGCATTTTGCCGTCCGACTGAAGCTCCAACATTGACTTGAAAGTTGCTTGAACCTCTTTTCTTTCTTTATCTTTGTCATCCATCAAGCGCCTTTTATTCCTCTTCTCTCGCATCGACGGCATTTATTACTTTCTTAATCTTTCAACCTCCAGCGACCAGTCTCTCACCAATCATCGCAGACACGCTTCGTGTCGCGCGGCTCACTCGCCACCATGTCCTCCCAAGACGCTTCGCGCTTCGACGATTCCGAAGATGAGGAAGATTTCAACCCAGCCCCTGCCGATATGTCCGACGAGGAGCAAGATGGCGACGACAAGAAGATAAAGCGCGGGAGCAGTCCTGCACCTCGCGATGATGACGATGACGAGGATGAGCGACCGTCAAAGTCGCGACACGCTGATGACGACGATGAGGAGGAAGAAGAGGACGAGGATGACAATCCCAAGCGTCGCGATGACGACGACGATGAAGAGGATGAGGAAGACGACGAGGACGAGGACGATGTCCAGCAGGTGAGCAGGCTCTGATTCTGCCAAGACGCGTTCCCTGCCTGCTCTTAAAATACTGACCCCCTTTAGGGCCATCGCAGAAAGCGCAGAAAGGAACGAGGAGCGGCTTTCTTCGATATCGAAGCCGAAGTCGACGATGAAGACGAAGCCGAAGATGACGAGATGCTGGGTGAAGAGATAGGCGACTTTATCACAAACGATCACCCAGACGATATGGCCGAAACTGGTATCGATGATGACCGACGACATCGTGAGCTCGATCGCCGTCGCGAGATAGATTCCAGCATGGACGCCGAGAAACAGGCAGAGATCTTGCGGCAGCGATACGGTAATCGACGTTCTGGCAAGGGCTTCAGAGATGCATCGGTTGTTCCCAAGCGACTGCTCCTCCCTAGCGTGGACGATCCTAGCATTTGGGCCGTACGGTGTAAAGAAGGCAAGGAGCGAGAAGTTATTTTCTCGATTATGAAGCGCATTGAAGAGAGGGCTGGCACTAAGGATGAACTGGCCATCACTGCGGCGTTCGAACGTGGAGGTCCTGACTCTGTCATGAAGGGATTTGTCTACGTCGAAGCCCGCCGCCAAACCGACATTTTGAAGGGATTGGACAGTATGCTGAACGTGTATCCTCATTCCAAGATGGTCTTGGTTGACATCAAGGATATGCCTGAGCTGTTCCGCGTTTCCAAGACACCAACTCTGGAGCCTGGAGCCTGGGTTCGTCTTCGAAGACCCATGAAGCATAATGGTGATCTTGCTCAGGTCATTGATGTTACTGAAAACGGTCTTGAGGCTCGCGTTCGCTTCATTCCCAGATTGGACTATGGTATGCGAGACGATGCCTTCTCTTCAGTCACTGCCGATGGAAAGCGAAAGCGACCCTTCGGTATGGCTGGTCCCAAACCACCGCAGAGGCTATTTAGTGAGGTTGAGGCACGAAAGCGCCATCCTCGACATATCCAGGGAAACCCCACTGCTGGTACATGGACCTACATGGGCGACGAATTCGAGAATGGTTTCCAGGTTAAGGACATAAAGATTCAGCAGCTTACTACTACCGACGTCAATCCCTCGCTAGAGGAAGTCACTAGATTCGCTTCAGGCGCCGAGGATGGAACCGAGAATCTTGATTTGAAGGCCCTGGCGCACAGTCTCAAAGACAGCAATGCTCTGGCTACGTACCTACCTGGCGATATTGTCGAGGTGTACACTGGCGAGCAGAAAGGTGTCGTTGGAAAGGCGATGCGAGTTCATTCCGATGTCGTCTCGATCACTGTTACGGAGGGTGATCTTGTTGGTCAGGAAATCGATGTCCCCATCCGATCCCTTCGCAAGCGCTTCAAGATTGGTGATCACGTCAAGGTCATTGGTGGTAGCAAGTTCCGTGACGAGGTCGGAATGGTTGTCAACATCAAGGACGATCAAGTCACTCTTCTGACAGATCAGACCAACTCTGAGGTCACTGTGTTCAGCAAGGATTTGCGTGAAGCCAGTGATATCGGTGGCCAAGGATCACTGGGCCAATACTCTCTTCACGATTTGGTACAACTTGATCCTACGACAGTCGGATGTGTTGTCAAGGTTGATCGCGAGTCGCTTGTTGTTCTTGACCAATTTGGAGACACTCGCCAGGTCATGCCATCGCAGATCGCCAACAAACTTCCAAAGCGAAAGACGGCTGTTGCCGCCGACCGCAGTGGCTCTGAGATTAGACTTGAAGATGTCGTCAAGGAGTACACAGGTCAACAACGACAGGGCAAGATTATTCACATCCATCGCTCGTATGTCTTCCTACACACCAACGACAGCAAAGAGAACGCTGGCGTTTTTGTCACCAAGGCCAGCATGGTCAACACCGTCGCGGCCAAGGGAGGTCGTGTCGCCGCTGCGTCTGCTGGACCTGATCTGACAGCGATGAACCCAGCACTCAAACTTCACAAGAACGGGACAGAAAACAAGCCCGTGCAACCACCCAGATCATTTGGCCGAGATAAGGCAATTGAACAGACTGTTATTATCAGGAAGGGAGCCTACAAAGGTCTTTTGGGTATTGTCAAGGATACAACAGACACCCACGCCCGGGTCGAGCTTCATACGAAGAGCAAGACTATTACGGTGCCCAAGGATAGTCTGAGCTTCAAGAACAAGCTGACTGGAGCTACAATTGACATCGCTAGCCGAGGAGGCCGTGGTGGGTATGGGGGTGGTGCTGGACGTGGAGGTGGTGGTGATCGTGTGCCAGGATGGCAGGGCGGCTCTCGCACACCTATGGCAGGTAGTGGCTCAGACAGGGTGCCTGCTTGGGGATCACGAAGTAAGTTTCTCTGCAATTGGTTGGTTTCGATATGCTAACAACATGTAGCACCCGCAGCAGCAAGCGGACGCACACCCGCTTGGAAGGCCCCAGATATGTCCGGAGCCCGAACTCCCGCGTGGGCCGATGGTTCGCGAACCGTCAACCCTTACGACGGCAACCGTACTGCTTATGGCTCTGGTGGACGCACACCTGCCTGGCAGGCCGGTGGAAGGACCCCTGCTCCTGGCGATGCTTTCGGTGCTGGTTCACGTACGCCTGCATATGGTGGTGGCGGCGACAGCTGGGGCTCAGGTTCAAAGACTCCTGCTTGGGGAGTATCTGCGCCAACTCCTGGAGCTAGTGGAAACGACTCATGGGGAGGTTCAGGCGCTTACGACGCCCCTACACCCGGTGTTGGTCTTGGTGCTCCGACTCCTGGTGCATTGAGCGCTCCTACACCTGGTGCCTACTCTGCTCCGACTCCCGCAGCCATCAGCGCACCTACACCAGGAGCTTCGTGGCAAACTGGATGGGGAGCAGACTCGGCTCCTACTCCTGCGGCTGGCGCTCCTACGCCTGGTTACTATGGTGCTCCTACGCCCGCAGCATATGCCCCTCCGGAGACTCCTGCCGCCACTGGTCCTCGATACACTGATGACGATTGATTGGGAGGGTATAGTAAGATGATACGACATAGGCGGGCAGCACATTGGTTTGGTTTGCAAAAGGCGTTTTGGAAGATTAAATATTGTATAATCAAAAACTATAGCAGAAGGCTGATTAACATTGAAGATTTGAAGTGAGATTAAAACTTTGAATGGGCTCCCATTGAATTGACTGTTAACATGAAGAGAATTTGGCTACCAAGATGTTGATCGAACTTTGGGGTTGTGAGGTCTTGAGTCGAAGCTATGGCTTTATCGATAAGGACTTGGTGATCTTTTCCCACCTGAATTCGTTAATCTTGAACTTTAAGCAACTTTACGACGTTGCGACACTCGAAACACTCACCAATTGCGCTCAAGTCACACGTTTACTTGCACAGAAACTATGTCATTGCAAATTGCGCCACGAAAAGTGGCATCAAGCGCCCTCCCTCGAATCTCCCGCCTCGAATGCCCTCTCCTCAGCCATCGAACCTCAAAATGCGCATTCTCAACATCACGACCCTCCCACCGCCGGCAACAAATTCCAAGGCCAGCTGACTCTGTTAAGCCCAGTGAAAATCCCGCCAAGACTACCATAACCCTGACGACATCCGAACAGTCTGCTGAGAACGCAAAGAGTGTGGTCGAAAAGGCTACGAGACTGGCACAAGAACGAGAAGACAAACTACGACAGGCACGAGCAGCACGACTAGGAAAGCTTTCTACAAATGTAGAGAAGAGGCAAGATACAAGGCAGAATCTGGCGTCTAGCGAGAGGAGGGAAAAGGCAAGGCAGGCTGAGGAGAGAACGAATGCGGCCGAGGAGAAGAAGAAGACTGGTTTGACGAAGGAAGAGAGGGAGAAGGCGGAGAAGGAAGATTACAACAGGAGACATAAACAGCTGGAGAGGTTCTGGCTCAAGCTCATGGTTGGGATGCCGATTGTCTTGGTTGTTGGTTATGAACTGTTCCAAAGGCGTAAGTTGTTCGTTCCGCTTGTTGCCTAGAGATGCGCTAACATGGGGTAGTTGTTATGGGGAAAGAACAGAAGGTCATGCCGTATAAACAGGCCAAGATTAATAGAGAGAGGGAGGAGAGGGAGAGACTTGCGATGGAGAATGGTGGGAGTGTAGGGACGGAATGAGCGAGAAGTGTGTTGCGTCTCGATGTTGAGGTCAAAGAGAGCTGCTAGCCGGCGCTGCTGAAAGTTCCATGGTGATGAGATGTGTATTATTGTCAACTAACGTGTACGATATGTTGGGTGTTCAAAGGCAGATGGGAAAAAGCAAGACGCCACAGCTAGAACGGTGGTGTTGTGACATGGACGTTAATACCCGTCTGACAGCGGATGGCATGATCAAAGCGAGAATAATGAATACTGACCGATGCTCTTTTCTTTGTCGTCACTACTACCATAGAAGTCTTGGAGTGTTGGCTTCACAGCTGGCTCAGGAGATCGATCAGGGACAAGTAAATGGTTGCCCAAGTCATAGTGTATATATCATATGTCCATCTAAAATAGACACAAAAGAGTATCCGTAAAAGGTAATTACATAAAAATGCTAACGTTCAAAGTCGTAGAATATGAAAAGAATGTTTTTCTCCGACTCCTCCCCCTAAAACCGTATCTATTCCCTTTTTCCATCATGTCTCAGGTGCAGTGCTTATTTGGACTGCTGGCACTTGAAGCAATCCTGCTCGTAGAACTTGACCCAAGAAGTGCTCTTCTGAGTGATCTTTCCACTCTTGTACAGCGTACACTTGGCAGCGCTGTTGTAGAACGCAGGCTGGTAGCTGAAGTACTTGCAGTCCTTTCCATAGTCAATGCAGCTCTTAGCACAATTCTCAAGGCACGACGCATCGCCCGCGACATTGATCTTGACCTCCTGGCAGATCTCACCGCGCGTTCCGCAGTGCGTGTCCTTGGCGCACTTCTCAAACGCAGGGACGTACTTGGAGCACGTAGCAGGCGGTGTAGGCGTGGGAGTGTTGGAGCAGGTGTAGCAGGTATCGAGGTCGTAGAACTTGACGCCCGTGTTGCAAGCCGTGAAGCTGAGCTGGGCCAAGGGTGCGGAGTACAGCTGGCAGTAACCGCCGGTGCTGCGGAACTTGGGAGTGTAGGAGAAGGTCTTGCAGGTGAGGGTTGTGCCGCAGAGCTTGCCGCAGGCGTTGACGTCCGTTACGGATGTGGCTTGGCCGAGCTTCTGGGTGGAGCGGCAGGAGACCTTGCCTTGCTTGCCGCAGGTTGAGGGGGCGTTGGGGAGGGGGATGTAGTTGGTGCAGACTGGGGCTTCTGTGGTTGTGGTGGGAGCTTCGGTGGTGGACTGAGCTTCGGTTGTGGTGGTTGTAGGAGCCTCAGTGGTAGAGGCAGCCTCGGTAGTCGTGGTAGATTTAGCAGCCTCCGTGGTAGTGGTAGGAGCAACGCCAGCCTCGGTTGTAGTGGTTGAAGCGATAGCAGCCTCAGTAGTAGTCGTAGCAGTAGTCTCAACACCAGCCGCAGTTGTCGTGGTAGATCCAACAGCCTCAGTGGTGGTGGTAGGAGCGACGCCGGCCTCGGTAGTGGTGGTTGAAGCAGCGCCAGCTTCAGTTGTAGTGGTTAAAGCCTCAGCAGCCTCAGTAGTAGTCGTAGCAGTAGTCTCAACACCAGCCTCAGTGGTGGTGGTAGGAGCGACGCCGGCCTCGGTAGTGGTGGTTGAAGCCTCAGCAGCCTCAGTAGTAGTCGTAGCAGTAGTCTCAACACCAGCCGCAGTTGTCGTGGTAGATCCAACAGCCTCAGTGGTGGTGGTAGCCTGACCACAACCAGCATAGCAGATATCAAACTCGTAGAACTCAGACTCCTCGGCAGAACCACAGTTGATAATCTGAAGCTCGCTCACAGTTTGAGTATAGAAAGTGCAAGTGGACGAAGAAGACTTGTAAGCGAAGGACTTGCAGTTAGAGGCCTCGCTACACTTGCTGGCACACACATCGGCGCTGCTACCAGTGTCAGAGGAGATGGAGGTCTTGTAAGTCTTGCCCTTGACGGCGCAGTTTGCAACGGGAGGGTTGGGGACGGGAGTATAGCCGGTGCAGACGGAGTCAGTGGTGGTGGAAGCAGCTTCGGTGGTGGAAGATCCGGCGCCAGCTTCGGAGGTGGTGGTAGTTCCAGCCTCAGTAGTAGTGGTATCAACACCAGCGGCTGTGGTGGTTGTAGATCCAGCACCAGCTTCAGTAGTAGTGGTACCAGCCTCCGAGCCAGTCTCGGTAGTGGTAGTGTCAACACCAGCAGCAGTGGTAGTGGTATCAGATCCGGCCTCGGCAGTAGTAGTCGACCCAACAACAGCCTCAGTGGTAGTAGATCCAGACTCCTCAGCGGTCGTGGTTCCACTCTCAGTAGTAGTAGCACCACCCTCATCACAAGAATAGCAAGCCTCAAAGTCATAAAACTCCAAGACAGGAGTACTGGTAGCATCAACGTTCAAGCTGCTGACGGGAACCTTATACAGGTAGCAAGTATGGCTCTCATCCAGAGCGAATGAGACACACTTATCGTTAGGCTTGGTATCATCATGGTAGACGCCGCAGCTGCGAGCACACTCCTCGATATTGGAGTTACCAATGCCTTCGAGGTTATTGAAGAAGGCGCTCATACCTTGGGGAGCGCCTCGGACGGCACAGTTGGCAGCGGGTGGGTTGGCGACAGGGGTATAGGCTGTGCAGCCGGCCGAGGTTGTAGTTTTGGCAGCGGCTGTTGTAGTGTCTGTGTTGGCTGTGAGGGTCTCGGTAGCTGAGGTCTCAGTGGTAGCGCCAGGAGCAGTTGTGGTCTCGGTCTGGGATCCAGTGGCTGAAGTCTCAGTGTCGGTTGTGCCAGTAGCATGGGCTGTACCAGAGGTCTCAGTCTCTGAGTCTGTGGCAGTTGTTGTTCCAGTCTCGGAGCCAGTGGCGGAGGTTTCGGTGGCAGATCCTGTAGCAGAGGTCTCAGTCTCAGTTCCAGTAGTCTGAGATCCTGTGGCAGTCTCAGTACCAGAGGTAGTTGTGCCCTCACCACACCCAAAGCAAAGGTCGAGGTCATAGAAGTGGCTAGCATCGGAGCCCTCGTTGAACGTATATCCGAGTGAAGAAACGGGGGCATTGTACAGAGTGCAAGAAGAACCCGTGATAGAGAAGGACTTGCAGCCAACGGTCATGCCGCAAGTGTTACCACACTCAGCATAGTCGGTAACAGTAATAGGAGATCCAATGACCTTGTCAGCGCAGTTGGGTGCAACACCGGTCTTGCCGCAGTCAGCGGGGACGATCTCAGTGTAAGGAGTGTAGTGAGAGCAAGCAGCTCCGGTGGTGGTGGTAGCAGCAGTCTCGGTAGTAGCAGTAGAAGAAAGAATGTCGGATGATTCAGAAGCAGTCACAATAGCGGCGGTTGAACCACTCGTTGTGACAGGCTTGGGCTTACAAGGGCTGGCGTCGGCCACGGCCAGAGCAGCCAAGATGGCTGCAAAGACCTTTGATGAAGGCATTGTGGAGGAAGGGTATTAAGCTATTGCAGTAGAGGTAACGATTGTGAGTAAGAATAAGAGATCCTCGTGTAGTGAGTGAGTGGAATGTAACTTAGTTGGTAGAGAGTATCAAGTCAAAAGAGTGACAGGGCAAATGCACAGCAACAGCAAGAAAAGAAAGAGAGTGTTGTTACCGCTGAGGGAAAACAGTCACAAAAGCGAACGTACGACACCGGATATATAAAGAGTCTTGCATCGAATTCTTGGCTTAATTACCGATCTGTCCACCTCCATCGCCGCTGACGCGATCTAGCAAGCGAAGTCACTTGGTGCTCAAAGATCCCAAAGTGCGCCGCACCGTTGTAGCCATCTTCTAAATCTGGACTTCACCTACGTGAAGCTATCACGATTCGGGGATGGGAGAATCGATAGCTTGCGGTGTCGTAGTGAGGAGGTGGCTAGTCAGGGGTGCCGACCGTTTGGTGGCGTTTTGGTTAATGACGCTACGGGAAATAAAATGAAACACACAGTTAAGGGTCACTGAGGATGGGGTTCTGTTAGGGCAGAGTACGGAGAGTAGTCAGTGGTGGTTGTGGTGATAGGAGGGAGTGTCTCGGTGAGTAGGAGACGTGCCGGTTCCTGAAACGTGAGACTGGATGGCAGGTGAACTTATCGAGATATTAACTAGGTCTCTTCTTATCTTTACGGATGATGAGATAAAGCCACTGACGATAATAGTGTTCTTTGAAGGCATTCTCCAAATCCCATGCCCATCAACCGCCCTCATAACGCCACCACCATCCACAACACTCAGCTCAGCGCTTATCACCAACTCACGCCCTCAAAGAAGCCCAACAAACAATGACGCCTTTCAAAATCTTGGCCAATCCGCCAATGCCGACAATCCGACCCTCAAGCCCTCGCTTCGCCATTTACCGCGGAACCAGACATGACCAGCTGAACTACGGATCTGGCCTAACAAACGTACCCCAGTCAATCACTTTTTTAGCGCCGCTGTAATTTAAGCACTTTTTTGCGCCGTGGCGTTGAGATGGGCCATAGGGGAGGGACTGCGTACGCCTCCTTTTGCTGTCAGAGCAATTCGCATCGGGTCTATTGAGTCACTATCGACGGATGAGATGTTGACAGATAGTGGAGTTTTTGGGAGAAAAGCCTCAGTGGCATTTCTCTACTCGGCCGAGATGAAGATGTTTGAGAGGGTTCAGTCAGTGTGTCGAAGTGTAAGTGAGACCCGCAGAATGTTTCGTCGTTTAAATTGTTTTGTTTGTAGCAAACGCAGGTCCCAGCTCATTTCTTGGCAGGGGAAACACTCAGACCCTCAACTCAACAAAGACTCACCCTCACTCACTCATCACATGGAGAGTCACAGTTCTCTCGGCATCGTCATCGTCCGAGAAAACATGGCTTGACATGGTCTCGTTTCAACTAACGCTTGCTCCACCGACGTCTGGGCTAACTCCACTGAGGATGGCTTCTTTTTCTTTTCTTTCTGGTAGAAGATAAAGAACAAAAAAAAACGTGGTGGGTGGGACAGGCGAATAGCGGAACAAGGCTAGACATGTTTGTGTTGCGAGCTAGAACGATTTGACCCCATAACGCAATCTTACGATGAGCCGATGAGGGCTTGGCAAGCGATTGCGGACCCGAGAATTTGGAACGCTGTGGAAGTGGAAGAAGAAGTAGAGGTGGAGGTTGAGGGCATTCAGAATTTGAGAATACGAAACAGAAGGCAACTGAGTTCTTCTCAGCCACGATGAGTATGCAGTATTCACCATAAAATTAGGGTGTTATGATGAGTTTTTATAAGTCTTGTCTAAGTTTAGGACCAAATCTATCTATTCATTCAAGATATGCTCTTCGCACCCAATCTCTATCTAGGATGTCCCGGACCTGAGTGATCGACAACATCTTCATTCTGCAATGCACATCAACCGTTTCTTCCGATCTCCCTAAGAATACCTTAGCTTCGTGATCGTCGTTCCATCCTCCAAAATACACGTCTCCTCCTGCAACTTCATTCCCCTCCACCTCGGCACCGCCCTCGTCCAAAGATACCAATACCCTACACCACCCACAAGAATAACCCACGAAAACACCGCATACAGCGCATAAAACACTCCCCCCTCGTAGTTCGGCGGTCTAAAAAACGGTGCCGCTATTAAAGCGCAGCTCATCGCTATTCTAATACTCACTGCGGGCATCCACGCTCTAAAAGGTCGCTGGAGGTCTGGACGTTGGAAGCGGAGCTTTACGAGGCCGATTGCTACGGCTAGTCCGATGAGCTGCGCGGCGTATCCGTCGATGTCGAGGATGAGAGAGTAGATTGAATCGGAGGGAGGGAGGATCATGACGAGAAATGAGGGGATGTAGTGGACTATGAAGCCGCCCATTGGAGAGTTGAATGGTCGGGAGGAGGAGAGGAGGGATGAGTATGGGAGGAAGCCTTGTCTTGCGATCTCTTGCTTCATTCGTGCCTATTACAGTTAGTTGGTGCTTTATGGAAATGGGATGGACATACCAGTGCGAAAGCGACGACCATGACATTCCCGACTGACGATAATGCCACAGCTGTCGGGAGCACAACTCTTCCAAACTTTTCCCCAAACAACCTCTCAAAGAACAACGCAGCAATGAGTTCACCACTCCCTCTAATCTCTTCAATCGGGACCACCAAAAAGTACGCAATGTTGACAAGCATGTACAATCCACACGCCGTCCCCAGTGCTGTCAACGCAACAGACCTCAACGTCCTCACGGGCTGCTTGACCTCATTCATTACATTCGCAGCATTATCCAACCCCGCGAATGAATAAAAGACCTTGAAAAGACTCGTTGCGATAACGCCCCAGTTCCAGCTCGTCTCTTCCCAAAGATGTTCCCATGCGAGCTGATGTGCGAGTGGCGCGGACGTTGTGTCGGGACGGAAGATGACGACGTAGAAGCCCGAGAGGATCATAAAGACGATGATGCCGATTTTTATCCAGCCCAGAACATCCTGAATCTTGACGCCTGCTTTGGGAAACACGCTGTGTGTGATGCAGACGAATGTGAGAAGTCCTACAGCAAGGCTCTTGCTCAACACATCCGTCGCTTCAACTCCCAACGCAAATAACGCATATTTACTAAAAATAATGCAGTTACTCGCCGTGAATCCCAGAAGAACAGCATACATCGCAAACAGCGTAGACGCAAGTAATCGTGGTCGTCGATACGCAAACTCAAGGTATACTTTATCGCCTCCCGACCGAGGAAGCATACATCCGAACTCGAGCGACACAGCAAGACCGCAAGCTGCGATGAAAGCGCCGACTATCCATAGCGATAGCGATAGTCCAGCACTTCCGACAGATTGCACGATTGTTCCGGGAGTCGCAAAGATACCGCTGCCGACGACGCGCGATATAACAAGGATATAAGCGCTCTGCCACGATAAGTTCCTCCCAATGGTCGATGTTTCGGGGAGTACATCGTCTTCTACATCTCGACTCGGGTGTATCTCCCCCGCAGCTTCACTATCGTGGCGCGTAGAGGTCTTATCAGTTGAACCGTATGAGCTGCGGGATTGAAGCAGTGGCGCGTTGGACGAGTCTGCCATTTTGGATACGGTGCTGGTGAGTTACTCGAGACATGTTGGGTTTCTTATGGGTTTGGGGGAGTGAAGACGTGATTTGTGTTGATAAGCTGTTTTCTTGTTTCGGGACGAGAGCATCCGCCTGTTTTCTGGCTTGTGATGGGCTAGGCTGTGAGAGTTCGCAAGACGTCATCGGGATGGCGCAATTTGGAGTTTGTCATGGAGGGGTTGATCAGCCACCACGTGCATCGATATCGTATGGAAAAAGTGTGAATATGTAATTGATGGACTTAATACATTAATAATGCCAAATCTTGCGTGACTTTGCTCTTTTGGCTTTCCAGATGACGAGACGGAATGGTGTAGGGTATCCTGCATGTGAAGAGCAACTGAACTATAAATCTGACTGCCTTACATTTCGCATAGGTAGCCACATATATCATAGAATAATTCTGAAATAATCTTGAATATCAAGTTTTAGTCTTTAAATTGATAATGTCACTGATGATGTAAGATGAGATGAGTTCCTGTTTAGAGTTGTCTTGAAACCGGGACCACCAAAAGCGCCAACATCAACTCTTTCGATGGAGCTTTGTGCATCGAAGGAAGCTAGGAATACTTTATCTATACACGAATGATGATACAAAGAGCCTCACATACTTCATCTTTACATTGGAGGTTCTCATGTTGAAGAAATTGCGCTGGGATAATAGTGCGAAGAAGCAGATAAACCCTTGCTGCTGCTCCATTGTCAAAGCAATATGGCACTTCAAAATCAATACGGCAACCAAGCCAAGGAAAACATGATCATTTAAAACTGAATTGAAACCTTGGGAGTCTGTACTCCGTGAACTGTGGCCATAAAGGGGAAGCGGAGCCCTTTGACGTATTCAATCAACCATCGGGACATTGTATACGCCTTTCGTTCCACAATGATGAATGCTACAAACATGAGGCTGAACTCGGAAGCCGAACCAGGAAATAACTTATGATAGGCTTGGTAAGCTCATGCAGATAAGTCTATACTTCCGTAGATCCATAGGACTTCGGTAAGGAATTATAATAAGTTGACCTGTGAGAAAAGAGAGCAGTACATATGTTCTTACTCATCATCGATATTTAAACGGTGAAGTCTGCTTGACCATGGTAATGATAACTGTAGAGAATTTCTCGAGTGTATCTCGAAGACAGTTACATGTGTAAACAATAGAAAGCGAACTTTGAGACTATTAATGTCGGCCAGAGAAGATTTCTGCCAATATGAAAGCCAACGTTAAGTTAATTGCCGATAGACTCACTCAATGTCCAGTAAAAGTTATAGGTGGAACTTATATAGGAGGTTTACAGACAAAACATATAAGCTTCTCTTATATATTTATTCCTTCCTCTAAGCTCCTATCAAGGCATCCACTCAGGATGATATCTCAGCAAGAACTCTTTTTATCAACCAGGTATTATATCGAAAATTCAGCTGTGAAGTGTTGCCTATGCATTGAGAAAGTCTTTGTCTGAAACCAGTGGATTTCATTAACAAGATAGATGGCATTTGGCCACATATAGGACTTTCATAAACTTACAATCTATGAAAAGTGCTCGAGGGGCAATATGTCAGACCTTAATATAAGGTATCAAAATAAACTTGGGCAAAAGGTTTTCTAGATTTCTCGTAAACTTGTACGAAGTTATCTAGGTCTTTTTATTATTTAGGTTCGAGGTCCCGAGTTTTCATTCCTCACCTGGGTCTAGGAAGTCCAGGCTCTCATGTGGGGAGCCCACATAAACCCACATACCTCCAGTCAAACAGCGCGGCATGCTTCACTTATACGCGTACATCCCATATCGAGGCTTCCACGGGCGGGCTTCTTTCGTTCTAGCTCAGACATCTCCGCATCAGCTCCCCTCGCTTAAACCCATCCTCGCTTCAACTTGCTCAAAACTTCATGATGCATCTTAGTAATCGGGATTTAATTGTCCACCAATGCCCGAACCACAAGACCTCCACGGTCAATGCAGAGTCACTGTCACTTGACAAGCGGAGCAGGTTTTCCATGTCGGCGATCAAGGTGTTGATCTCGCTGGGCATCTGAGCACAAGACTTGTCGGCACAAAGACGAATACTACAGCACAGACAGTATCCTTGTTGACAACTTCACTGCAGTGTGGACCCTGATCTGTCTTGATCCAGGAAATGAGTCTTGTTTATATACAGAATACAGAACTTGGATCACCATAACAAAACACACGGACTGAATGAGACATTCCGCAGGAACATGGAAAGCCAAGGACGTGAATGCCACCCGTAGCTTCTTCCCCTCGCTGCAACTTACTTATCCGAATGCTGACGCGCGGACACGTTAGCGTTGCAGTGCAGATGGTACAGTACAGCTTGCGGACCTATCATTCCAGACCACAATACACCGTGCAAAGCTTATGTATTACCATCCCTTTGAAAAAAGTGAAGAGTGAAGCTTTGGTCGGCATCTCAATGCCGTGATGATAAAATGCGGACGGAGGCAGATTCAAGCACATACGACCATACCTACCAGAGAACTCGGGATCCCGTCCGCTCTCCCATAGATAAGCTGGTAAGGGGCGGATTAGTAGTTGGGTCGGTGACGACCAGCGAATCCCCGCTGTTGTATGTTATTTTTTGGTCTCTGTTAGAAATGCTCATATTTTTTATGTTGCTGTGTTGGCTGATGGATGATATGCCAAGAACAGAGCCGATATAGTTACCAAAACGTCGATAGTCAGATTGCGGGGGAATGACCGCACTCCACCAAAACTCTGAAGATCCCGCCCGCAAAAGAAGCCTACTTCAGTCTTCCCCAGACCAATCGCAACCCTCAACCCTTGCTCGCCCCCGCCTCTTCATCTTCGTGTAAGAGTCTTTTTCCGGGGGGAAACAATGATTGCCGACCATCAAACTCTCGAGCCCTCTCTTGGCGTGGCTCTCCCCCCACATTCTACTAACTTAGCGACTTAGCTGTCAATGGATCCCGGATGTTCCAGTGCCCAAAGCCTATTTGTCCGGGAACAATCCTGGGGGTAAACGGCATGGGTAGCTAACGCCCGTAAAGTCGGATTCTTACATGCAACTTGAATCCTTGGTATTGTGTTTCTGTGTTGGTTCGCTCTCGGGATAAGGGAAGTTTGCCTGATGTAGGATGTCATACATGATACGTTATATTTTGCATCGTGTATGTATCTGCACGGTGCTGGGAGCTGCTTTATCCGGCGGGGTTTAGAGTTGCGCTGACGTTGCTCAAGATCGGATACCAAAGTGCGAGTCAGTTCTGCTGCCAAAAGTTCACCATGAGTTTCAGACCGGATCAGACGGATATCAATACACTACAACCCCTGTAGTTTTGTTAGCTCGTGACCTGACTACAAGGGTCTAAACTACATATCTTATATAATTCTCTAATTATATAAAGATAAAAGCTAAAAATTAATTCAATTTTATTCTTTATTATTATAGCTTTTATTTTACATTTTTTAAATATTTTAAATAGCTATTTTTTAGGAATTTATAAGTACCCTTGCTTATAGTGGTGGGATATCGAGCTAATATTAATTCAGGGATTGAACTGTACCTCTTAACAACATTCCCAAACCACTCTGCCAAACTCAATTGTCTTTTTCTTCTCTTCTAATAGGAGAAGGAAGTCTCGGGAAACCTTAACCCGCAGCCAATGCGGCGAAGCAGATGATATCCCTGAAATGCAGGCCAAGCAAGATACTGTGCCCAGTCAGCACCAGCATCTCTCCCCGCTCCCCCAGACCAAGACAGAGCTAGAGCTAATGGGAATGAAACCATTATCCACAATCTTATTACCCCAGATGACCCTGCCATGCATATGCCATTGGTGCCCGCAATCTTGTATGGAGAGGGGTTCGCAGAGTTGATGATACTGCGTCCAGCATCCCATGGACATGCTACCAACCCTCGGGGATCATTCGGCATCTGATACACAGTAAAGATCGATATACAGGCATCTGTGCATGTTATAAATAAGCTGTATAGCTCTCCCCGTTTGTCAGAAATATCAAGCAGCTTCAAAAGTTGCAGCTTCTTCATCATGGCGACTCCCAACTCGTACGCGAACAGCCTCGGCGTCCTGCCAGAGGAGTTCGACATCATTGTGTGCGGTGGTGGAAGTTGCGGTTGTGTCGTTGCTGGACGGTTGGCGAATCTTGACCATAACCTCAAGGTTCTGCTCATCGAGGCCGGCGAGAGCAACCTCAACAACCCTTGGGTGTTTAGGCCTGGTATCTATCCCCGTAACATGAAGCTGGACTCCAAGACAGCTTCGTTTTACAAGTCTCGTCCTAGCAAGTGGCTTGCCGGACGTGAAGCTACTGTGCCATGTGCTCATGTGAGTTGAAGTTTGAGGAGAGTGAGTGAAGATCATGAACTAACTGTTGCAGATCCTTGGTGGCGGTTCTTCCATCAACTTCATGATGTACACTCGAGCTAGTGCCTCAGACTGTAAGCTCAACTCACTTGACACTCACCCAAAACACCACTGATAGTCCCAGACGATGACTTCCAAGCCAAGGGCTGGACCACCGAGGAACTCCTCCCCCTTATGAGGAAGCACGAGACCTATCAACGCCACTCAGTCAACCCAGACATCCACGGCTTCGAGGGCCCCATCAAAGTCTCCTTCGGCAACTACACCTACCCCGTGA
Source organism: Fusarium agapanthi (assembly GCA_001654545.1). NCBI lineage: Eukaryota > Fungi > Ascomycota > Sordariomycetes > Hypocreales > Nectriaceae > Fusarium > Fusarium agapanthi. The sequence continues at coordinate 240,011 of LTDI01000060.1, read as the reverse complement.
AGGACGACTTCCTCCGCGCCGCTGAGTCGCAAGGCATCCCCTTCGTCGACGATCTCCAGGATCTGTCCACCGGCCACGGCGCAGAGCACTGGCTCAAATGGATCAACCGCGATACAGGCCGCCGTAGTGACTCAGCGCACGCCTACGTCCACGCCACACGTGCTAAGCACAGTAACCTGTACCTGGCCTGCAACACAAAGGTCGACAAGATCATCATGGAGAATGGACGCGCCGTCGGTGTCCAGACTGTTCCTACCAAGCCGCTGCACCCGAACCAGCTGCAGACGCGAATCTACCGCGCTAGAAAGCAGATTGTCGTCAGTGGCGGTACTCTTTCTTCGCCTTTGATTCTTCAGCGCTCTGGTATCGGTGACCCCCAGAAGCTCCGCGCTGCTGGCGTCGAGCCCAAGGTTGATCTTCCTGGTGTTGGACTTAATTTTCAGGATCATTACCTTACCTTTTCGGTGTATCGGGCTAAGCCTGATACTGAGAGTTTCGATGACTTTGTTCGTGGAGACCCCGAGGTTCAAAAGGTAACCAACAACCCCCCTCCCCGACAGCTGCATGACTTGAATATCTATACTAATGAGATAAACAGCGCGTCTTTGATGAATGGCATCTTAAAGGAACAGGTGAGACTTTCTCGTGGCATTTGTATTGAATATCTTGTGCTAAACCGTTGCCAGGACCCCTTGCCACCAACGGTATCGACGCTGGTGTCAAGATCCGCCCTACCGAGCAAGAGCTCAAGGACTTTGAAAGATGGCCTACACCACACTTCACTGAGGGCTGGAAGTCTTACTTCAAGAACAAGCCTGACAAGCCTGTTATGCATTACTCTGTGATTGCCGGTTTCTTCGGTGACCACATGCTCGTGTGAGTCCACTGACACAGTGAAGTTTGTGTTGATACTGATTGGCTACAGCCCCCCTGGAAAGTTCTTTTCCATGTTCCACTTCCTCGAGTATCCTTTCTCTCGTGGCTTTACTCACATCAAGAGTGCCGATCCATATGATACTCCTGACTTTGATGCTGGATTCGTAAGTCCCATTACCACTCGTCATGAAGAAATGCTGACCATCTCAGATGAACGATGAGCGTGATATGGTTCCCATGGTCTGGGGATACATCAAGTCTCGTGAGACTGCCCGCCGCATGGACGCCTACGCCGGTGAAGTCGAGAACATGGTAAGTCCTCTACAGTCTCAGTGTAAAACAGTCACTTACCTTTCTAGCACCCCTTCTTTGACTATGACAGCCCTGCTCGTGCTCATGATCTCGACCTTGACACCACCAAGCAATACGCTCTTCCCGGCAACCTCACTGCTGGTATCGGCCACGGAAGCTGGTCTTCTCCTCTCCCCGAGGCCGACCGCAAGCCCGGTGCCAACATCCTCAACTCCAACAAGGCTCACGTCCGCGAGGAGCTCAAGTACAGTGAAGCCGACATCAAGGCCGTCGAGGGTAAGCTCCCCTATCCCCATCTCCATCACCAGTATGCTAACCAACATCTACAGAATGGGTCAAGCGCCACACGGAATCAACCTGGCACTGCCTCGGAACCTGCTCCATGGCACCCAAGGAGGGCAACAGCATCGTCAAGCACGGTGTTCTCGACGAGAGACTCAACGTCCACGGCGTCAAGGGTCTCAAGGTCGCTGATCTGTCTATCTGTCCTGACAACGTCGGCTGCAACACGTACTCTACTGCTTTGCTCATTGGTGAGAAGGCTGCTATGCTTGTTGCGGAGGATCTTGGATATTCTGGCGAGGCTTTGGAGATGAAGGTCCCTACTTACCAGGCACCTGGTGAGCTTGAGGTCAAATTCCGCCTGTAAGAATGAGATGACGAGAGGAGAATGAGACACGATATTGTTATGAAATTGAGGATGAGGCCAGATTGAGTAGCCGATCAAATTGATTTAGCGAATGAATTGATGAATATGTTTCATTTTATCATACGGAATCGAGTTTGGCATATGGAGGAGTCTTGCTAAGATTTGCAACGAATCTGTTCCAAAGCATCATGAACATTGCAAGCGAGTAATGTGGTGCGTATGAACTAGTGAGGCTGATTCAGAGGTAACTTATCAAAACAATCGTGGGCGTTTTAAGCTTAATCCTGTGACACTTGTGAGCCTCAGTGACATGTCAGCTGGTCTATGCCGTCATACTCGAAATCATTTGATATTCAAGGCATTGATATTTATTAAATTCCAAATCCCATAAACTAGAAGCCTATAGAGTCCAATGTTGCTGTATGAAAATGGTATTGTTTCAATTTGCAGTAAGAATTATAAAAGACAAATCATAAAAACATTCGTCAGTTTGATATATATATATAAAGCCGTGATTCCCCAACAACCCCCTTAGTACTAATCCCTTTCCCCTAACTCATCCTAGCGGTAGTTAGGATCAGAAGGCATCTCATGAACCTGACCATCCTGAAGCCCCTGATTTCCCTGTGGGTGTAGTTCCTGCGGCTGTGCCTGAGGAGGATATGGAGAACCCTGGGGATACTGACCCCAAGCTTGATTCTGCACAGGCGTAGTAGCCGTCTGCGCCGTAATCATCGACTCTCTCCACTCAGACTGTGTTGGTGACGTGACATCTGACTTGGGATAATGCTGCGCCATAGGGGGTACAGTATCACCGTAAGGACCTGGGGGAGGCATCGATGAAGCTGCTGCCGCGGGTGGTTGTTGAGGCGATGGTTGAGCGGCGTTCTTGTTCTTGTTCTTTCGCCAGAGCCAGAACGCACCGAGAACTACCAGTGACAAAGCGACGAAACCTCCGATCGAACCTCCAACGATGGCTCCGACGGGCGTTGAGCTTCCGCCGCCGCCTGAGTCAGATTCAGTAGGCTCAGCTTCTGAAGTTGTTGACGAAGGTTCCTCTGTCGATGATCCAGGCTCCGAGCTTGAGGGAATGGTTGATGAGGTTTCGTCAGAAACCATTGTCGTAGAGAAGCTGCGGCCCTTTTGACTGGTATATGTGAATTCAACATCCTGGGCGGCTGTCACTGATGCGGTTGCGCATCTAAAGCCAACAACACCAGAAGGATAGTTATATGTTCCGCAATAAGGCGAAGCAGTATTGGTGCTAACACAGTCAGTCAGTCAGTCAGTTACTTACTTACTATCAAGCCAATTGATTCACTCACCAAAGGAGGTTATACTGGTTACTCTGACAAACATCATTGCAGAGTTTTGTGTCTAGAGCATCATCCCTCTCCAAACAGCGATTGTACGCCTGAGTGCCGCAAAAGATAGCAGTAGCATACCGCAGCTCCCAACTACACTTGTCTCCGTTACCACAAGTAATCGCATTTCCAGGTGAACCCGACAAAAAACCACAAGTTGAATCAGGACTAACAACAAGCGTGAAGGTCGATTCCGCAGCGGTAGTCTCCTGACGTTTCCCCAGCGCCAAATGCCTCAGATCAGAGATGCCCACAATGGGGGTCGGATCAGGCTGATACATGTAGCCCGCATCTCGACGCTTTGTCGCCTCAGCGATGGCTAGAGCGTTTGCTCCGGCGGAGACACCAAGCAATAGGCCGTGATACTTCATCTTGCCAGTCGAATGAGAAACAATGACGGTCAGCAGAGAGAATAAAGGAAGCGGGAAAGAGAGATGAGAAATCGACGGGCGGGGTTTCTCATCTCTTTTGGAGGCAGAGCTGACAATTAAGGATTGACGGGGGTTGGTTGGTGCTTGGAGCGAGGGTATGAGTGGTGCCAAGAACGAGGTGTTTTTGTGGGATGGGCAGTTTGGAGAGACATGTTTATGCTAGGCCAGGCTAGGCTTTCTGTGGCCGGATTATTAGTTTGAGTTGTCATGATGATGATCCTGGTTAGGCGTGTTGCTTAAGGATAACCGATATTGCCAAGATCTAATCTGACAGTTAACACGATGCATCAGTCCACCTGATGCTGTGTAAGTTGATGATACCCAAATGAATACAGCATAGTCTTTATAGCTTATACAACTGAGCAATGGTATTGTACAGTAATCCCTTTGCTCAGTAGCCCCGAATATCTGTTGAGTGAATTTCTAACCCTACCAAAAGCTGAAACAACCTTGTCGTTCCTGTCCAACGGTCATGCAAGGTTGGTCCGCGCAGGTAACCAATTCCGTCCTAGACCTGCGGATCCTAGCTCAGCCCTCTTTAGACCACAATCCTTCAAGAAGCAACCATTAAGCGGTCAGCCTTTTAATGCGCTAGACCCATTGTCTCAATAATCGGGCGTCTTCGGTTGTTTCTCCGGAGATTTAAACTCCCGCCTCGAAAGCCGCTCGAGCTCATCTGTTTCAAGCACATAATCGTCGAAAGATACTATCTGGCTAGTCTGGGTATTAACTTAGGTGATAACCTTGTTTCTGCAATGTAAGACGGATGACCACGCAGGCGAGAGGCACAGATATGCGGCCAGGAAACGGCCCCCAAATTATTCGCCTCAAGATTAATTAATCAAGGAAATAATTATCCGATGTGCATGGCTACTCAAGACGAATGTAACAATCAGATCTATTACTACAGCCATGGCCGAAATAAGCCGTCTGTCTTTGTGTCTGGTTTCCTATACTACCCAGATGTATTTTCGTTAATGCTAAAGTCGACTCGCATGGTCACATCCCATTCTCTTATCAACGATAGGGGTGGGTGCTGTCTACCCCCCATTCATCATCCCTCCCACCAAGAGCCGCTTGGCCTGTTCCTTGAACGCGTATCGCCTGTGAACGTCTGGCATGCTCGCCTTCACCCTTGTTGGCGATGTATATTTTATTCTTCATCTTCTTTCGTTCTTCGTCTACACGGTCCATGTCTTCTGTGGCGCAGTCAGATAAGCGGCCCGAAATGCAACAAAGAAGACTTCAGCTTCCTCATGGATGGTCTCGTCGCGAATCCCAAATCCTTCACCCTAGATGAACTCATGGACGAGTCAAAGTTTCCTCGTATGACCAAGAACGTCACAGTGCAGTGCTCTGGAACTCGTCGTATTGAGCAGATCCATTTGTGGCGATGTTCTGCTCAAGTTGCAATCTGGCGATGCCTGTGACCGTCTTGCGTGTTCTCCCTCGCCGCTGGAACGGAGTTTGTCGTCTGAATATCGCGGACTGTCCAAGACCCAGCCTGGAGGTACAGCTTTGGCTCACGCCACTGTTGCCGTATTCTTTTATAGTATCATGAAAAATACACAACTCGCCACCACAGGTGAACTGAAAGGCAAGGCGGTGGTAGCCAGAGATCACCAATCTGAGCCTGGTGAGGTCGCCCTTCCTGTTGTTCTGTATCTTGGAAGGTACAAGATGCTCGTTAAACCTCTCGAAGAGGTCCTCAACGAGCATCCAGAGGAACCTGTAGTCTATAGGCTGCAGGTCCACAATTGGCCAGTTGTTTTCATAGTCCCATTGGGAACCGTTGGCAAGTGGTTCAAAAGCAATCCTTCCGCTTGGCAACTGCATTTTTGTGGTTTTGTGGTTTTGTGTGAGAATTCCTTCTCACGAAGAGGTCCTCGTCAATGAGCATCCAGAGGAACCTGTAGTCTCTGACTGACAGGGACTTTTCAGTAGAGGCAGTACTCTCGAAGCATGTAGCATTCATGGTAGGTACCATGCTAGAAGAGGCCCTCTTGAAACTATTTTTGTTTATTTCGACAGCGCTCGTCTAAGGAGCGTCAACTTTTAGACACTGATAGAAATAACTCGGATACCGTAGACGATTAGTAGGGCCTCGGCACGGCGGTTGCGACAAAAGTTGCGAGAAGAACCTGAGTTCCGTGTGGTGATTATAAGCTCTCAGCCCCGGGTTCCAGTCGCGGGTTTTTCGAGTTGGACATCTTGACCATGATTGAGGCCAGCGTTGTTGATCTAGTGTAGTCGGGGCAATGAACTTGCAGATGAGCTTGGTTGGTTTCTTGATGATTTTGCAATTGTCGAGACGACTTTGAGGGATGGATGGATTAGGAAAGGTTCAAGTCGTGGGGCAGCCGCAGACTCTGTCAGTTGGCGATGTGTTCATCCTGATCAGAGCCACAGATCATATCCAAGGAGCTTTCTCAAACCCTTGGACGGGATCCCTGTGATTGCCATAAATGTCCAGGCTTTGTGGTTTTGTTTGTTGACAGATGGCAATGCATGGGAGGCTAGAAGCTAGAGGCTGCGACATCTGATCTCAAGATTGGAGACTCAAGAAGATTGAGGCTCAGCTTCGCCAAGACATGGTTGGTTCATCCTCTAAATGGATAACTCTAGGCGAATGCCAAGACAGATCCGAAACCAGGAAGAACGAGAGAGCACGAACCGAAGAGTGCGTGGACCAAAGAACTTGCTTTCATCGCAAGTGATGACCTCGACTCGCACCCCTCATCGCTACAGACTGGAGACTCAGCGAGACGTATGAGCCAGTCCACGGTGACAGGAACTGGGCCACGTGTCGTTTGCAGTTGAGTTCTGCTGCTGGGATGATTCCTTCGTCCCTTAAATTCAAGATGAGACGAGGAATCACCAAGGATGACAAAGGTTTCGACAGAAGTAGATGGTGCTGTTGTCAGAAATTGGATGACATGATGGGATAAGAAGGACCTTGTCTGCCAAGGGCCACAAAATTTTCAAGAGAAGAGAGAATGATTTTCTAATTCTGGGAGGGAAAGGGGGACTCTTGACGGCTATTTATAGGCAGAAGAGGAAAGAGTTGACGCCTCGTGAGCCACAAGGAGAAATTCTCGCCTACGAAAGTTAGGTGATACTTCATGTTTAAAGTGTGAGAATTTTCTTGCACAAACAAATCAGATGCAATAGCCATAGTAGATACTTTATATTGTAAGAAAGCCTGATGTTCCTGTTCCCTTCAAGGTATCAACTGCCTAAAGTTTAACTTTATAGCCTGGCAGTATCTCTTTAGTTGTCTATGCAACTCGAAAGTATCTATCAGGGTTTCCATTTTGACCTCGACTTTACGCTCACACTTGAACTTTGAATATAGTTCTTCTATAATATGTCAGTTAAAGGTGTAAAGCCATTTCATTCGTGAACATAGTCCTATGTCAACATCTTTCATCCCGTACTCTCATTATCATCCTCCCTCCTTTCAACATAACTAACAGATATTACCGTCTCAATCAAAATCCTATCATCCGCATTCGAGTTCCCTCGTTTTCGTTTCTTCGTATTTGAATCCCTTTCCATGTTTCCGCATTCACTGCCCTTGGCCAAATATCCAGCACCATCTTGCTCAAAAGCATTCAAATGCACAATTTGATTTCCACTCTCCGCCCCACGTGTATCATTCCCTTTTGCAACATCCACAAGCCGATTCAAAAGGTTAAACTCAAGCCTAAGTTTGATACTGTAGACAATCGCTTTGTAAGCTGTCTGGAAGTCGTAAAAGTCTGCGAATTCGAGGACCAGGATCGGAATGTCGAGAAGAATTATGATGACGTTGACGAGGAGTAAATGCCTCCTCATTTGCCGGACACCTTTCCGATATAAAAGCCCTTCTGCCCCAAAGAATGAGGAGCACGCTTTGATGTAGATCGCTGAAATGATAAGTTCTTGAAAGAAGAACAACGTGACTTGAATCTTTTCGTAGATCTGATAAGGATGGACCCATGGATTCTTGTCGCTGCTGTTGGCGCCGTACATAAGAATAATAATTGGAATATGCAAAATAACGGCATTGGTGATAATCATAGCCAGCACAAGCTTCAGAATAAACTGGTTCCAGAAAATCAGGTGTAGTCGGGAGTATAAAACGAGTGATTGACCCGTGACCATCAAAACCCAACCAACAGAAATAAGGGTGATGTACAAAACAAAGTTATCAGAAAAGACCAGGTTTTTGAGGAGAAAGCTAATAGTATGAGGTGCAATCCCATCTTCGCTCATCTTCTCATGTGAAGATCACCTCCCGATCCCGAATCATCCAACCACTAATCTTAGCGTCTTTTACCCTGCGAACTAAAATAAGGGGCAATTAAAGAGATGAAACGCGCCACTGGATACAGAGTTTACCCCCCCTGCAAATGGATTTAAGTCTCATCTCGCTTTGGGGATCCTCATTCACTTGGCAGCGGTAACTTCTTCACGTCAAATCACGAAAGTAAGGCGGGAATAAATATCTGAGAGCTGTGATAGTTTGAGACATGCCTTTCTTGAGGCTGTCAAACTGAGACATTCGGGCTAAAGGAGGTAAAGAGTTCGGGCTTTTGATGCCGAGTCATTGTGGTGGTGAATCACAATATTACACATGTGTAGTTTAGCCCCTAAATTTTTATTAGCACGTAATAGCCTTATACTAAGAGCCAGGGTAATCTATAAAAGTCTTTAAAATAGCTATTTTTTTTTCTCTTTTAAATATATAAAATAATAAATAATAAAATCAAAAGTCAAGATAGGAAAATAGAAAGATACTTTAGTTAAGATATTGAGGGCCTCTGTAAGCAAGTACCCTGCTAACGAAAGAACAGGGGTTGGAGTGTATCGAGCCGCGGGACATCTCAATTTGTTGTAACCCTAGTCGAGCTGAGAGTCTTTACAGAGCCTTCTTGTCAATCCACTTGACATGTCCAAACTGTCCCTCAGGAGTCTGGAATACATCCGCAGGCGCTCCATAAGGCTTGACCTCCGCATCCGTCAAGACCTTGGTTAAATTACTCGCCTTCTCAGCCTCAACATTATATCCGGGCCCATGATCATTCCACGTCGCCATGAAAGTGTAGTTATCAACTCTTGATGTCGAGTTGCTCCATTCGATATACCCAGCAGGCAGGATCACAGCATCAAAGTACGACTGCATAAAGATGGACTTGTGCTGCGAGTTCCATGGTCTTCCGAGGGCACATTTTCCAACAAAGTTTGTGGCGATGGTGGAGTTTACGGGGATGAGCTGGGAGTTGTCGATGTAGACGCCGTATTTGTTGGTGAATGTCGTGTTGGTGCCTTTCCAAGCCGTGATGCCTCCGCCGCAGGCTCGGAGAGATAGTGTTGATTGCTCAATCCAAGCTGTGCCGAAACCGTACAGGAAATCAGTCTCTCCAGCGATGACGTTGTCGTAGAAGTAAGCGTTTCCAAGTTTTCCAACGTAGACCTATAAAGTCAGCTACAAGTTATCAAATTCTGGGGTTCGACTTACAGTATCTTGGTAAGAGTAAAATCCGCAAGAGTAAAAGCCCGCATTAGCCCTGCTCACACCAACCGCATGCGCAGGTCCAGCGGTTCTCGGCGCAAAATCATTCCTGAAGTCAATGTTATACGCTCTGAAATCCGTGCATCCGAACGGCGTGTCCGCAGGCACTGGAAAGCCCGTAGGTCCGGATCCAGCCAGGGTAGCGTTGAAATTAGGTCCCACGGTGAGTACACTCGTCAACGCATTATCACTCAAGCCTCCATCTTTTGTATTCGCGAGATTAAACCAGATCTGAACGTCGTTCTGAGCCGTGGTGTTGACGTCGATATCAGCGTAAAGATCTTTGACCCAAGGTTTGTTTGAGGCACCGATGAGATGGAGAGGACCTCGGCGGGTGACGTTCAATTGCTCGCTGTAGTTTCCAGGCGCAATGAGAATATAGCCTGCGGTTGTTGTGTTGCCCAATGAGACGATGGCCTCTTGGATGGAGGAGAAGTCCGCTCGTGGATCATCCTTGGCTACGAAGAGAGTGCCGTTGGGACATCCTTCTGTAGCACGCTTTGTCTGGCGTTGACATTCTTTGTACGTGTCAACAGGCCCTTTGGCGGATGCAGTAGCAGTAGAAAAGAGAGTAGCGGCAATAATTGCCGTCTTGATGATGAAGACCTTCATGTCGAGATAGGTGACAATTGTTGGTCCCAAACAAAATACTACGGTCTTGCAGCTGCTATTTAAATCTACTAGTTCAACCTCGCATTGGCCGATCCTCCTTCATTTAGACCCCCAAAGCATATAATCAGGTCCAAAACTCACGTATTAAATTCCACAAATCACATTCAAGGACGTATGCTATCTGGAAGCTTATTCGGATATTCGATGCCGTAATTAATATAATGGAACCTTACTAAGATTAGTTCTGTCAAGGCACGATCGGCAATTGAAATTCTACTAACGAAAGCGTTGAATTAGAGGTTAGTAGCGGCAAAGTAACAATTAACTTATGATGACCTAACCTGGGAAGGAGCTTGTAAACAGGCTAAGATAAGATAAAAGAGACTTACCCTAGATCTTAAGAATTTCTTAAAAATAAAGGTAAACGATAAGTTACCTATATATTACTAATTTTACCTACTAAGTTACTGACTTTGAAGTCAGGACCTAGGTAGACTTAACTTGTGGCTTTTGCAAGTCAGGGGGCTAGACTTGAATTGCACAAGCCGACTTGAGTTATTGGGAACGTTGGTTCAGATTGGGGCTTTTGCGGGAGAGCAAGATCAAGTTAATTGGGGTTGGGGTTCTGCGGGGATGGGCATGCCCCCACGAGATAATTCTCGTTGGCTTCATAGACATTGAGAACTTAGTTGCTTAATAGTTCAAGCGAGTTTGGTAAGCAAATGTCTTACCTTGCGATAAGTGAAGTGGCTGGTTGGTATGACCTCACTGGACTCATCTCGATCAAGGCCACATCACGCTTCACCTGTGTGACATCATGCCAACACATTGTAACACTTTCACATTCATGCGCAATAGAGATTAAAATTAACTATTAAGTCTATAAAGTGGCAGTGCTCTGTATTTATGGTTAACATTACGACTATCCCCACCCATTCCCTGATGTTGATGAAACAAGCTTGAAGGAGATCACGAACCATTTCACCTCCTGCGGCTCAAACCCTCGGCCCCTAAAACTCCTCATGTGGTCACTATAACCGCTTCATCAGATGAATCACTTATGCAACATCACATCAAACCTCTATCAAGATCGCCAAGCCCGAGATATCTGCCCACATGCCGAAAGCCACGCATGCTCGTTTCAAAAACCCTATATCAATATGTCACTATTCTTAATGCTTACAAACATGAAATATCACTCTAAAACATGAATCAAAGACACAAAACATGAAATATTGCTCAAAACCGCATCTCGGTTATAAATCTTGGTCGCTGATGAAACACCACGTAACCGTACCCTGAAACAAGACAGGTTTGCAAAACATCTTGGCTGCTAGCAAACTTGTCATATCTTGCGAAAGAGCAACTCTATCCAGATTCTTGTCTCAGCTCGAGTTTCGGCCCAGAGATGAGGCTCCACATGTGCCCGATCATCAGTGATTTCGAAATGGTATAAGATCATCTTGAGTTGCAGTCGGGAATAATGGTTTGATTTACAGATCAGTTTTACCTTTCTTACCTTCTTTGAGTTTATCGAAATTCTCTTCTTTTTCTTTTACCCTCCTGGTGAGGATTTAGAATTGTTAATTTCAGTTTTGCTAGTTGGCTGGACCTTGTTTACGACACGCTCATTACCAACCAACTTTTGAGTTTCGTTTTTTGTTGATAACATTCAAGATGTTGGCCAAGATTTTCTTGTGGGCTGCAGTTGTTACTGCTATGCCACTCGTTGAAATGTCCCCGCGGGAACTTCATGAGCTTCAAGTTCACCAGCCAGTCTCGAGTAAGTTCTTGGAGCACTCAACCGAAGAATCATGCTAATACTTGACAGTCAAGAGAAATCCACCCCTAGAAGCCCGAGCCAACAGAATTATTCCTGTCGTCGTCGGCGGTGCTCAAGATACTTTCGTTCCGAACATGATTCGAGCAGCAGCCGGGGACGTGATCCAGTTCCAGTTCAGTTCTGGAAACCATACCGTGACTCAAAGCTCTGAAGACTCTCCATGCCAACCTCTCCAGGCTACACAGTCTGGAGTAATCCACAGTGGACATATTCCTTTCCAGGCTGGCCAGACAACCGTTGGGACGTTCAATGTTCCCCTCAACAACACGGAGCCCATCTACTTGTACTGTGCTACCGGGCCGCATTGTCAGATCGGTCAGGTGATGGCCATCAACCCGTAAGTCCGACTCCACTCTGTACTACACTGACACAGCTACTGACCGCTTCCAGCCCCTCTGAAGAAAACTTGGTCCAGTTCTCCAAGAAAGCAGCCGGTGCCCTGGCCAACGTCGACGCGGGTGCAGCTACAGGCGGGACAGTTGGAGAGATTCCGTTGGCAGAGGCAGCGTTTACTCCGGCTGAGGAAGAAGCCCCTCCCGCGCCCCCTGCTGAGAGTACTCCTGCTGCAAGCCCTGCTCCCCCAGCTGAGACGCCTTCCAGCACTCCTGCAGCAGCGGCTATGGAAGCACATCACCGACTTGGATATTAGCGAGTCTTTTATACAATTTAGGAAGTCCTTGGGCACCTAGTTTACCTAGACCGCTCCTAAGCTTTTAGATGTATCGTCAAATTTATCCAAAATTATACTGATCTCAAAACTCAAGACTTGTTCTTCCTCCTTACGCTCATCAAGCGTGAAAGGACTTTGATAATATCGTCGGCTTTCCGTGTTGTTTCCCAGGATCACAACCCTTTCTTCTTAATTTCTCTTCTCGCTTCTTCTTCTTTTTTAAGGAAAAGTCCTCAGCATCATCTTTGACTCACCCCCGGCCAACGTAATACTTTGTTTTAGTTGGCTACTAAGTTGTTTGCCGTTGAGGACTGATGTCTCAGTGGACAGCCTCACCAGCACACCAAAAACAAGACACGGCTTGGCTGGTGTAACAGTGGCTTGTGGGCTCTTGCACATAGCCTTCCTGAAATTTGAGCCTGACTTTATTTTACTTACCTATCATGATAAACCAGTCTAGGTAGCTTGTGTATTTATCAGTTTTCCTATTTCTCATTTCTCATCTCTCACAGTCCCCCAAACTCATTCGCCGCTGTGCACTCGCGGTCATTACCATGGCTCTACTCTCTCTTCCCCCAGAGATAATGGAGAAAGTATGCAAACTCCTCTGCACTCACTGTCAGACGGAGGCCCTTTCTCACTTGCCTAACAAACAAGCCCTTGGAACATATTGTCCAAGTAATATCTGGGAACACGATGCCGAAGGAGTCAAAGCACTCGTCAATCTCCCCAAAACATGCTAAGCGCTGAACACATTCACTCTGCCCCATCGCTATCAACACATCGAACTGAAGAGCGATATCCTCTATACCAAAGAATTCATCGCACACATCAGAGGTATTGGGCATAATGCCCTCGATTATGTTCGCAGTCTCAGCTTGGCCTATACACAAGAAAAGGACGACTGTTACAACAAATCGCCGGATAGCCAAAAACGTCATTTCCCTTTTTTTAACATGGTGTTGCGTCATGTGCCAAAGATCCAGCTTCTCTACATACGCCTCAGCTTGGAGGATGAAATCAGGATCTCCCATCAAAGAATGCTAGAGTCACTACGGTACCTACACATTGAGCATTCAGACCAGGAGTCAGAATACTATCTCCAACGCTCACATATCTATTAATTGCTCCGATATGCACCCAAGGTCGACACTCTGGTCTTCCAAGTCACCATGTTGTCCTGGTCCTTTGAATCAATGGGACTTGGAAATGTCAAATGTTTCAAACTAATTGACACCTTCGTTAGCCCGAGGTCCCTCAAAAAGATTCTCGATTCATGCTCACAACTTGAATCATTCATGCTCATCGCAAAGAAGAGTTACTGTTTGAAATTTCGAGTGGGTGATATTGCACCCCAAACGCTTCCGCAATTCCTTTCTGTACGACAGGAAACGCTACGGTATGTTGAGCTTTACTGGAGGCCGCGTCCTATAAATGATAACGTAATGGACATCGTGGGCTCCTTCAAGGGCTTGGCTACTCTTGAGACGCTGATCCTAGGCGGTCCAGGGTTCCGCTTTGGAAAAGCCGAGAACAAGAAGACGTTCAAGGCATGTCTTGTCAATCTCCTGCCACAGTCAAGCCGCAGCGTCACCATTGATTCGGAGAGTATGAGCCTCCATGAACCGGTTTATGCACTAGCTGAGGCGGTTAAGCAGGGCTCGTTCCCAACGCTGAAGGAGGTTCGCTGCTATAACTGGGGAGAAGGGGATTTGACGGAGTTAGTGTTGAAGAAGATATCCGTAGGTGGTTCATCTACAACTCGACAGGAGATCGGTGATTGGCTCGAAAGGAACAAATCCTCCCGTATTCTACTATCGCGGCTGAGCAGGACATGTAACGTATCGTTCAGTGCAGAGAGCAAGGGGCTTTTTGAACGGAAAGGAAGTCAGGACTAGAAGTAGATTGTGGTTAATTCACTGGTAGCCTATTACAGCTAAAGTTCTTCTGAGCTACTCCATTAATCAAGAACGAATTATTTGTCCAGTATCTGTTGCCTTTCCTTATATCTAGGTGTGTACATATAGTTTCATGACTCTTCAGCAACAGCCGCCGAGTTTGACCTCAGTAGCCGTGTTTTTATCTGTATCTGAAGCAGTTTTACTGTTTTCCTCCTTGTGGCTTCTTGTGTCACCTTAGGGCAGCACGCTACCATGCATCATATCTCAGATGCATAGGCTATCTCATCATTCACGCATTTACCTGGCGCGTCACTATTTATTTGCTTGTGTAACCTTGGCTCATATAAGTCCTTGGAAGCCTACCAACTCTGTTCTCAATTTTTCTTTTTCCCTCATGCACCTCGCATCCAACTCAACTCATCATGATCAAGCCTGCCCTCGATCATATACCCTCAGAGATTCTGGCCGACATGTGCTGGCATCTCTGCAGCCACTGCACAAATGACCATCTGAGCCACTGTCCCAGCCCGGGTTCACTCGCAACTCCTGATCCAGGAAAGCTATGGGAGAAGCCATATGCTGAGATCACCACCGGCCTTCTGAGTCTTGCACGCACTTGTCAGGTCCTGAACAACGCTGCGACGCCATACATCTACCACAACATCGACGCAAGAGGATGGCCTGAGGAGAAGATCACGGAGTTCCTTAGAGATCGCCGCCAGCTACATAAGAGATCTGCCATCCGGCGCCTGACTTATGAGCTCGACCAGTTTCCTCTGTACACTCTGCTTTGCAGGATGCCTGGTCTCCAGCTACTCTCTTTGGTAGACCGTGGCTCCGTCGGTCAGACACTCGCAAGCAAAACCCAGAGAAAGCTGCATGATGTGCGATATCTGCACCTCGAAAGCACACATCCTACGTATATCTGTGACTTAAGCACACTGGAGAACTTGTTGGAAATGGCACCCAATATCAAGACAATTGCCATCAAATCCGGTGTTCTAGAGTGGAAAGAGAAACTACACGACTCTCCTAAAGTGCCTCTCGCAAACTTGACTTGTCTGAAGCTCTTCAACGTGAGCGTCAACCCGAAAACTCTAGAAGGGATCCTCGAAAAGTGCGGCCCTCTTGAGTCATTCATATACATATGCCAGCGAGAAGGGTCTGCAAGCCCCGGGACCCTCCCGTTCACACTCAGCAGATCCCACTGGACCTCCTTGCGTTACCTAGAATGCTGCTGGGACTCAATAGATAGGACGCCTATTATATCCTCACTCCTCCGTCCGCTCAAGACGTTTGAGAGGCTAGAGACGTTAGTTCTCGGTGGGGATTCCCTTTCTATTGGAGTATTCGCTGAGGGTACATTTCGTGTCAAGGAACTTGATCCGACAAGTCTAATCGAGCTTCTGCCTGCTTCTATTGTCGATGTTCGGATTGACTCGAAACACCTCCACAAGGGCATGTACCAGCCTATGGTAGTATTGTGCCAGGCAAAGCAAGCTGGGTCATTCCCAAAACTTCGGTCCTTGTTGCAGAGTAACTTCGATGTTTCCCAAGTTCCGTACACTCTGGGGGACCTCAGCGAACTATCTGAGAGATACGGGGTCTCGTTCAAACAAGAGGCTAGTTCTGTATTCCCACCGCCTGTGGCCCGCCCTCAATATCCTGGTTGGAGGATGATCTGCCGGCGTAGGTCCATGGTGGCAGCACTGGATCAAGACTCCCCATAGACTTCTAGTCTGATTGCTTTGAGGATAGTCTGTCAACGTGGGATGATCTACGCCCTGGTATCAAAGAGGACAATGCGTTCATCATGTTATGTAACTCAGTATCAGTATTACCACGATTTATGATAGCAATAGATCCATTGGCTTCGGCACCTTACTCTTAGTTCCGTAGCTTCTTATCGCTCCCACTTACGTTGTTCCGAGCTAACGTTGTGCAATTGAAGGTTGGCGAATCGGTGAGTGGATTCTACTAACTCAGTTAGTTCTCACTTCTTGTGTGACTCATTCATGATCCTTCGACGCTAAGCTATACGCGCATATACGAGCCTCGTCCAGAATCCCCTGCCAAGAAACCTACATATTTCCGATAGCGCAGGTAGAAAGAAGACAGAGTCCCGGTTTTATTCTCGGTAGCCCAGCAACTCACTGTTCGCGCACCACAATGGAGGTAGCTCAGCACTTCATCAAGGCAGAGAACCTCACCGACATCAAAACCGCGGGCGAAGGTCTCGAATGTCTCGTTTATAAAGCAAGCTCGCCAGCTTATGGCCCTGTCGTTCTCAGAGTACCCAGAGTCAAGGTCTACCAGAACGCCAATGACCCCAACACCAACGCTAGTGATCTCATCCAACAAGAGATGAAGATCTACAGGCTTCTGGAAGACACATCCGTGCCTGTTCCAAAAGCACACAAATACCTTGAAGAAGATGGTTATCCAGCGATGCTTTGCAAGTACGTGGACGACGATGGAACACATATCACATTTGAGGAAATGGGACGTGTAGCGGCGATGATACACTCAACGCCCTTGTCAGATCCAACGATGAAAACAGTCGCTTTGGAAGCAGAAGACGTGTTTTCAACAATCGAACAAAGACTCAAAAGACGCTTCTCAGTGCTATCGCATACAGTCCCAGAGGCATCAAGCTGGATAACAAACTGGGGCCTCATTCACAATATCCTCGAAGGTCTCAAACGCTTCCCTTCAGGTCTGCTTCACATGGACTTTCGTAATGTCAATCTCCGTCACAAAGATGGACGAATAAGCGCCGTGATCGATTGGACCAATGCTCTCGTCGGCCCAGCAGCCATTGACATCTTTCGCACGCTAGAGTTCAGCGAACTCGACGAGAGCTTCGTCAAAGGTTACACTGAAGTGACTACCTGGCCTGATGTTACAGCTCAAGAAGAGTATTTGCTAAGGCTCGATGCTGTGCTTGTGCTGGCGCTAGTATTTACATCGGAGGCGCCTGATGCTGAGCGGGCGGAGGTTGCCGTCACGAGGGTGAAAGAACTCTCAAAGAGCCTCGTGGAAGCTACGTCGCACGAATAAAGAAAAAATGTGCCGAATAGTACGGTTTTAGGCATTCAAAAGGCAGGAATAATGAGCTCTCAACGAGTTAATGGTAGGGGTTGGCGTGGTGGAATGGGCTGGCTGGATAGAAAGGCGTTACTCAACTTACGCGAGCAATTGAACTACTTTGTTACTACGATCTGGTCAGTTGAGAATTGGTTGCTTTCACAACACGCTAAATGGCTATAAGAAACGCCAATGTTCTGTTCTTATCTAGACCTCCGCAAGTGAGTGCTCAGAGCGTGTGTATTGTCCATCTGAAGTCTTATCACGAACATTCCTATCTCCAAGTTCACCCCTTAGCGATAGCATCTTCAACGTTCAATATACATCGGGCGCCTTACGAGGTATCATAGGGAAGTATTATTGGATGATGTATTAGTCTATTGTCATAAAGTATGTGTGTATATGCAGTCTATCGCCCACCCCAATGCACCAACTTATCATGGCACTTATCCCAGCCCTCAAAGTACGGCCTTCTCCTCTCATCGCCTGCACCTCCGGCTCTCGCAAGATACTCCAGCACCATATTCCCCCAAAGCCAACTCGCAGGTCCCTTGCCCGGATGCGTCTGATCCTTATACAGCATCGATAACGATGAGATCAAGCGCCCCCACTCAAATACCTCATGGCCCGCCTTCTCCGCCGTCGCACGCGCAAGTCTATCAAGATCATAGATACTCGCATCTCTAGCATCGCTCTCACGATGCATAGTCATCGCGCGGAACATGACAGGCGCGTGCCCGAATTCAGTGTGTATTCTCTCAACAAACGTGCGGATTCGAGCGGCGACGAAGCGGATTTCTTGCCAGACTAATTGGCGGACGCGAGTTCCCATGGGATACACGTCTTTCTCGTGGTTAGCTTCACCAGCTTCCCAGAAGGCGCGTTGGTCCCAGAGGCCGTTTTGCCAGAGGATCAGATCGGGGTGGCCATTCGGACCGCGGACTTGGTCGTGGAGGGGAGTCCAGTATTTATCCCATCGTTCTTCGAGGGAGATCTCCTCCATGTCGTCCATCCACCACCAATCGGGACGGTATGTCATGCTACCAGCGAAGTGCCAGTGATGGAATGTCAAGTTGAACTCGGGGATATCGCAGGAGGCGATTGTGTGTGGCTTAGGCTGCTTCATGCCGCGCTTGAACTCGCCGCAGAAGAACTGCATCATGAATCGATCGACTGAGTCGCTGAAGAGGATGATGCGACGACCCCAGAGCCAGCCGAAGCCGCCGTCATCCTTCATCCCAGCGAACGCCTGAACGCCGGTTTTGCCATTGGCGTTTATCGCCTCCTTTCGTCGGTTACTCTCAGCAACTGCCTCAACAAGCCACTGTCGCGGTGTGGAAGCAAGCTGAGCGAATTCCTCTTCAGGTTCCGTCGCATTAAAGATGACATCTCCAGCCGCAGGATACACCGCATAATCGGGCGCATCCGCCTCAAGCAGATCATCTGTGAACGGGATCCATTGTGTCTTTTTATACTGATCGGTACCGTTTATATCAGCGGGAATATAAAGATAACCAGGTCTTCGATATGGATCCTCGCAGTTCAACTCTTGAACTTCAGGCGTAGAGTTGTTGAGTGCGGTGTTGTTCTGTGGTGGTCTGTAGTAAAGTTAAACAATTGTTAGCGCAAGCCAAGAGCAATGCCAAGTTTTTTCGCGCGCTGTCATCAAATTCCGGGGAATCCAACGGTCGGCGAGCGAGATTGAGAGATTTTGACGTACGGATACGAGAGAGAATTTTCCCAGTACTCTTCTGCTTTGTGATGTGCGTAAACCCATGGAACTTCTAATGATTCTTGGAAAGAGGTAAAGACAACGACGAAAAACAAGATAATGGCTGCGACGGCAACGCCCGTCATCAATGGAGACCGCGACGTTGTAGACATCATCATCAAGACGACGTTTTTAAAAGGAAAACAACAAAAGAGTGGCTAAGACAACACGGAACAAACAAGAGAAAAGGGAAGAAGTAGCATCAATTGAACAACCCGGGTCGTACACTATAAAACTCACTCATGCTCCTTATCCCAAACACTCACTCTCCATCTGCGATGTATCGCTCCAGAAAAAACCAAGCAGAGATTGTTGATCATTCTCCACTACCCCTTAATTACCTGCTACATGATTGATGTCGGAGTGTATAAGAAACAAGGAATAAGGTCCGACGCGTAACAGAAGCGGCAGTTATTGCACGGGGTTATTTAACTTCTGACACTGGGCACATGGGTCCCTTGGTTTCAGGCTGTGGGTTCGCACGTATCAGATGCGAATAAGCCTGAGGCGATCGCAATGAGTGAGGTTCCACTGGATGATGAATATGTGTCACTGCGGCTGAAGATGATTCATCTAAAGTGATGGGCGATCTATGATGATAAGTCATGCGAGATTTATTTCACGAGATGAAGTCCATGGATTTGAGATTATTATACTGCGTTGTTGAATGAGTGGTTGATGTTGAAGCTAATTTAAGCTTACCGATCTTTAAAACGCCTCGGTTCTAGAATCATGCATAACAGCAACGCCACTGCCAAGATGAGCTTGGCAACTCTAAACTGTATGCCAAACAGCGAAGCCAGACATTTAGTAATAAGTGCAGCTGAAAATAGCATTCCTTATACAAATGATTGCCAAGTTAATTAAAACATTAATTAAAAACGGGTGAGTTGAAACACGGGATAAAAAAGTCAAAAGTCAAACTACACATGAGTGACAAAAGAATCGACCACGCCAGGAGTCGAACCTGGAATCTCTAGAGATTTCTCGATTTGCTCGTAAGCCGAAATCTAGCGCCTTAGCCATTAGGCCACGCGGCCCGATCGTGTTTGTTAATGAACTAGGGTGTCAGTGGTATCCATGAATGGAACCGGCATCCGAACACACGATTGAGCAAAGCGGATCTCAATTGTGCGTTTGGATCATAGTTGGGCTGTTGATGCGTTACAGACTCTCAAGGCTGTTGTGAGGCTGGATCTAAAGTCTTGCTTGCATTCAGTTCGCGTTGACGTGGCTGTGCACTGAGTTTCTCGGATACATTGCGTGTTTCACATGCCTCGACTCAACGAGCTTGGACATTCAAGAGGATGCTGGTGCTTAAACTCACCAGGAGTACATAGCAAATTCCGCTGTATTAATGCATGCATAAAGAAGCACTATAAGCGGAGTATCCCATATGAGATGTTCTAATCCTCCATATGCCTCCAGCTTCACCTTCTCACACCCTTCATACTCTAAATGTTTCTAGGGTCGCCGATTACCCTGAACTGAACTCAAAAACGTCAGCACTACAGCAGCACCGGTCGGCTCGGACGGTAGGGATTGTCTTGGATATCGGTAGTATTTCTTTGACGTGAGTCGTAACGCGATGTGATAGATAGTTGTGTGATAAGACTTGGCTGTCATGGCGTCTTGGGAAGAGTGGTTGACAGGCGGGGTTTGTCCCATCCAGCGATGAACCGCAACACCACCATTTCATCACTCAATCAATGAAGAAACTTCACTTTAAGATACTATATAATATGAAAACCCCATCTCTTCTGTAATACTCCAACATACGCAACTCAATTAATCCATGTTCCACAATCAACAAAGCTTAACTGATCCTTCAAAGCAAACCCCCGACTTCCGAACCTCGTCCTCCCACAATCTCCCCCCGGCCCATCGCCTCTTCATGGAGAGCAATTGCGTCAGGAACAGCTCGATGGCAGCATTGCCGCGCCCGATGGCACAATGCGCCAGACCCAACCAATCACCACACACACACAGCACGCAATTCCGAGCCTTGCCCCTCTGGGGTCAAGTGAGGGGCTGATTATGGTGGAGGGAGGGGAGCACCCTTTTTAGTGAGGGGTGCTGTAATCTGTATCGCGATGCTTCTCTTTTTTTTTGGCGGGGTTGTCATGATGGGTCTTTGGAACTTCATTAAGAGGGTTAGATATATCATGACTGGGATGCATTGAGTAACTAAGTAATTATACTCAAAAGAAGTGAATTTGTCTTAGGTACTCGAGAATAGAGTGCATGAGGAATGGAATATTCAGGGTCTGAGGGGTTACCGTTGCAACGCCAACACCAACATCCGAGCCCCCCCAAGCTTGGCTTTCCAATCACCAATATCACTACCCTCGTGGCGTATTCAAATTACCCCCAGATCGTCCGTCATCTTAGCTTAATAACGCAAGCCTCTCCCAGTCTGCCTGCCCTGCTCCAACAAGGTGCAACCTACCTAAGCTAAGCCAAGCTCCCTCCCCAAGAAACCACATCTCCCTATATAATCCCCCCCTCTCCACCCCTCCCTCCAAGCAAACACCTCGTCCTCTTCATATTTCTTCTCA
This sequence comes from Fusarium agapanthi, assembly GCA_001654545.1. Lineage (NCBI taxonomy): Eukaryota > Fungi > Ascomycota > Sordariomycetes > Hypocreales > Nectriaceae > Fusarium > Fusarium agapanthi. The sequence goes on along the minus strand of LTDI01000060.1, from coordinate 218,380 downwards.
TCATCACCCAAAAGAAATCTACACAAAAATGTCTGCTCCCGCTCCCCTTCGTCTGGGCTCTGTCGCCCCCAACTTCCAGGCCGAGACCACAAAGGGCAAGATTGACTTCCACGAGTTCATCGGCGACAACTGGGTCATCCTCTTCTCTCACCCCGAGGACTACACTCCCGTCTGCACCACTGAGCTCGGCGCCTTTGCCAAGCTTCAGCCTGAGTTCACCAAGCGTGGCGTTAAGCTGATTGGTCTCTCTGCCAACACCATTGAATCCCACGAGGGATGGATCAAGGATATTGGTGAGGTTACCGGCGGCAACGTCGAGTTCCCCATCATTGGCGACAAGCAGCGCCAGGTTTCTCTCCTCTACGACATGTAAGTCTCTTTGCACACACATATCATAATTGGATCAAGCTGACAATGTTCAGGATCGACCAGCAGGATGCTACCAACGTCGATGAGAAGGGCATCGCCTTCACCATCCGATCAGTCTTCATCATCGACCCCAAGAAGACCATCCGCACCATCTTCTCCTACCCCGCCTCCACCGGCCGCAACGCCGCCGAGGTCCTCCGCGTCATCGACTCCCTCCAGACCGGTGACAAGTACCGCATCACCACCCCTATCAACTGGGTCCCCGGTGAGGACGTCATCGTCCACCCCTCGGTCAAGAACGAGGAGGCCAAGACCCTCTTCCCCGAGTTCCGCATCGTCAAGCCTTACCTCCGATTCACCCCTCTCCCCAAGGAGAAGGTTCTTCCCTCTCAGTAAATTACCCAGTTGCGAAAGAAAGAAGTAAAAAAGCGGTTTAATGTTATGATACCTTTGCAGATGAGCGCAAAAAATGGACGGGGATTAGTACGCCATGAGATTGAGGTCTTGTGATGGAACGACCGGTCAGGAATATATTAGTCTAGATTTGAGCCATTTGTGATAACTCTAAGATGAAATAAATGAAGAAATGATCAAGCCATTTGAAACTAAGAGTGTGAAGTCATGAGAACCCTCGTTCATTGTTGACACGTCCCTCATGCGACGAAGTTGTTTCTGATCGCTGGGTTTCGGGCCATCGGCCACCGATACCGGCGTCAAGCTTTCAGGGTCCACACAAGCTCGTGAATCCATCATAACCTCGGCGGAGCAAGAAAGTCGGGCTGAGTATCATGACTTCCAGGATGCGGTTGTCCATCAAGCATGAGTCTTTGGAAGTGGCGTGTAAGCTTCGGATCTTGAGCTTTGAGGCCGTTCCTAATTACTTGTCCTGCGTACACGATATCCATGAGCTGTAACTGAAGGCGATGCATACGGAATTTTGGTACGTGTACAGCTCTGTCAGTTTATTCTTAATGTAAAGGTATACGAACTCGTGTATCTAACGCCATCGGAAGCGCTATCTTGTACTATGCTAGGATCAACAACTCGCAAGACTCTTTCATCTTTTTGCCCCGGCGTTTCAAGCTTACTTCTTCACAAACTCAATCTTCCTCGCCAACCAACATCCAATCGTCACTCCAGTAACATCACTCTTCTCGTCTCGATGGAACACGAGCGTCCAGTCCCCAGGAGGCTTCGCATCCATACCTCTCGGGTTCGCAAGGGCCCAGACATCCCCTCCGAGATATCTCATGAACTGAGCTGGGCTATGACCCAGGAACCCCTCAAACGTGCCAAACATGAGTCCACCTTGGTCCACGCAGTGGAATGTTGAGCCAATTTCCTCGGAGTAGAAGTCCCCCGTGAAAACCGAGTTGTCAATGGGTGTACCACCAATCTTGAGGCGCTTTGCGTTTAGGGTTCTGTTCTCCTTCAGGCGTTGAATACGAAGATTGTCCCCATCGATCACAGCTACCATCGCACGAGATTCTCCTCGTGTAGGGTCCGTCATATCGACGGGCTCAGTATAGTTGGCGTAGTTAACCACGATCTGTCCCTTTTTACCATTCTTGACCGTGACAGCCAATTGAGTGCCATCATCAAGGTAGATGCCAGGCCAAGCAGGTGATGCATGAACAGGTGTAGGTGGTAGAGGCTTCCGAAGAGCCAAAGTAGTCCGAATGATATGTTCGACAAGTGTAATAGCATCAGCTTCGTGATTGAACATTGCCACAACTGAAAGACGCTCTTCTGGGACATGAGCCCGATAAAGCCTGAAACCACGGAGGGCGCCACCGTGGCCAATTCCAGTTACACTGCCAAGTTGAAGGTGGCCAAGACCCTGAGAGTATATCGAAGGAACACCGTCTGTGAAAGACGTAGGCTTGAAGATTGCGCGGTACCAGCTGGTAGGATCGAGTAGGCTACGATCCAGGAACGACTCGTACGCGATCATGTCGCCGAGTGAAGCGATGATACCTGCATCGCCAGCCCATTCGATGCGGTTCTCCGCAGGGATATAACCTCTGTCCTCATCGCCTTCATATCCAACGCAAGGCGGTGGAAGTTCCGCCGTGTCTGCACCGAGCTGAGCAGTCTTCATACCGGCCGGTCCAAAGATGCGTGCATTGAGAAGATCTGAGAGCGACTCCCCGGTAGTAGCTTCGACGACTCGCGCTACGATGTTGAAGTTGGTGTTGGAGTAAGAGTACTCCGTGCCCGGCGTGAAATGCGTCGACTTGATCGTCTTCAACATCTTCTCATTGTGCTCAGCAATCGAGTAAGGATCCTCAGGCTTCGCACCCCAGAGCAAAGTAATAGCCCAGTAGTCGCGAATGCCAGATCGATTGTTGCACAAATGATCGATCTTCAACTCTCCCGTCTTGGCAAGCTCTGGAAAAATCTCTTTCAGCTTCTCCTCAAACTGCGTCTTCACATCTCCTTTCTCCGCCAACTTCGGCGTGGGGTTCTTTTCCAGGTCTGCAACCAATCCACAGAGCATCTGCTTTGAGATCGAGCAAATGGGAATCAGCGTATCATCCGTCATGGGGATTCTGCGGTTCAAGTCGGCGTAACCCCAGACGCACTGATCTACGAGGGCTCCATCTGAGAGAATGGCAACGGCACCCCCTGGACCGCGGACGCGGGCTCGGACCCCCTTCAGGGCATCTTGGACTACTTCCTTTGATACGGGCATTTTGTGATGATGTTGTTTGGTGATGATGCTGTTTGGTGATGATGTTGGTGATGATGAATGTGGGGTTGAGATTGAGTGAGACCACATTGAACGGGAGCCAGTGTCGTAATTGGAAGGTGGGACAACATGCACTTTGATAACACGGCAACTACAAGTATGAGACTCATCATGGTACTAAGGTAGGTACTAACCTTGAATACCTAGCATCGCGACCACTAAACATCGAATTATCATCACCTTCTTTTAGGCAAGAGAGTAGGATCTCAATGCAGTTGCCTTGTGAACTTTGTTTACCTAATTGCTAGGTCTGGACTGAGCTAACCTGTAGCTATTAGATATCATGTTTGCTGCGACAACCCAGCCAGTCTTGTTTGCTACTTCATATCGCATCCTCGCACAAGGCACAGATAATCGCATGAATTATAGCTCGAGATTGACCTACAAGCATGAAACTCCAAACCGGGAAAGCCACAGCTGACTCGGAGCTTCGTTGAGCCGCCGATAAGCATAAAGATCGTCTATCGTCCAAGTAACATCAATAGTATGCACTACGTGCCAAGGAGATAAGTCGTCAATTATACGATATAATACAAGAAACAAACCAAATCCCTGCCATGTAGTAAGCTTCCTTCGAGGAGCCTGCAGTTAACAACTGACCAAGGCCAAGCCTAATATGGCCCATGGCCTTAGTTCCCGTTCATGGCTACAACTCTTGCTTTATCGACGTAGGATTCACTACCCCGAAACAAAACGTTGATCCTATGGAATTTAGTTGCAGCTCGGAAGAGCTGTTCTGATCTGCTATAAGTCCATCCGTTGAAGATAGAAAGAGCCTGGATAGTTACCTCAAATTGAATGTAGACAGAGCATCAGAACTTCAGTCGTTAGTGGGCGAAAACTTCCGCTTCTATGTTAGTCCACTATATGAAGTGCTTGAAAGTTAGCCAAAGATTGTATATCGCGTGTCTAGAAACATGAGAGTCGGTTCGTGCTGTATCCTTGTCGTCTTGCTTGACCATAATAGCGTGTCATAAGCAGCCACAACTACCACATTCAAGTCACACAACACACATTACGGATCTAGGTTATTGGATACTGAAACTCACTATTATAGTAGACAATAGTTAGTTAGTTTCCTCTTGTCGAATGTGCCTAGCCGCAAGTTCGCTGACCAGCCATTGACCGGACCAATATCGCCGGACATTCAGGTTTGGACCGGACCTAGAAAACGAACTTCGGAAATGGGGCAGATACGCCATGGCGGCAACGCGATGGTGATCTATGGTGATCTATGGGGAGACTCGAATGCTTTGAGTCAAGGTCCCCCGCTGGTGACATGCCGTTCCGCCTGCATCTACCATTGGTATCATCATCTCCATCATCTCGAGGCATGTGTTTGTTAAACGACTGAGGAAAAGAGCCCAGTCGTCTGAAGAGGTAATATTCAGAGAAAATCATGGACTAGTTAAGACACGGATCTTAATGATATGCTAGTAAGGAGAGGCGGGTTTCGCGATGCTTGTGAACGGCTTCATGGCTGGTGGATCACTAATCACCAGCCCAGAATAGTCTCAACGGACGCCGTTAGAATGTCGCGCTCTTGTATCCCCGCATTCAACTCTATCTGAATCTACGGCCCGAGCAGGTCGATTAACCTCAAATCGTTCCAATTGTGGCTCCTGATGTTGTCGTTCAATGGTTCTTGTATGCAGGTGTATTGCCTCACAACGATTTGATTGAGCACTAATGCAAGGCACGCATGATCCTTCTCGAAGTTCAGTGAGGGAGAAGAAGTCACTCAGGGCTGAGATGCCAATTATGGTACTAAAGAAATATAGTAAGGTATATAGATTGGGAAAGCTCCGTAGACGATAATAAACTCAGCCTTGAAGGAAACTTTGTGGTTTTTGCTTCGCTCCATCTAACGTTAGAGGGAACTGAATCCTGGAGGAATATTGGGCACAGAATGTCACTGTGGTTTCGAATTCGGAGTAATCAAATCATAATGATTCATCCATTGGTCTTATGCGCAATTGAGAATTTATGAACAAGCTAGACAAGTTGTCTCCTTGCCCATGTTAGTTGGCCCCGGGGTGTAAGAAGACTTCTGACATTAAATCGAGGTACTAAAAATACTTAGGCTAAGATCCTCTAAATCTATACTAAATTATACCAAGTTTACCTAGATTACCTAAATCCTTTTGTCACTTAGGATCAAGGTCCTGAGTTTTCTTTCCTCCCCTAGGTTGGTGACATCCATTTCACGAACCCAGCTATCTGGGTTCAAACAGGGGACCCCATGTCGCTAAATAGCCCAGCTCCTTCCACTAGCCTTCTAGGCGCTGTCAGTTGTTTTTTAAAGGGGCCCCATCAATCAACGCGGTTAGAACCTCGGGACCGAGGTGATGGTTCAGAATTGACCCTTGACGATAATTCACCTTTACGATAATTTTTTAACATTAAGGACGAAGCAGTGACAAGCCGTTTCTATAAGACTGGAGCTATAGTAATAAAAAGAGCTTGTTATTATTACCAGGCATCCATTATGCCGATCCCAGCTCTTCCCCCTGAGCCGCGTGTTTGTGTTTGTGTCCCGTCTCCATTAGTGCTCAGTCAGCAAACCCAGTTACCCAAGGGCCCAGGCTGCCAGGGCAGGGTTGTGTTGGGCGATTCGCTTGCAAATGTGCCGCAGTTGGGGTCGATTATGCAGTCGCTGGAGTGGAGGGTATCATTGGTTGGTTCGTCCCAACTCGAAGCGCTTGAGCAGAAGGTCATGTTACCTCGACTCCTGAATATCCAACAGTCACAGAAAGAAAACGAGACGGAATCTCCTGAATGAAAAAAAAATGAAATATCTCCGCGGGAGTTTTTTCAACGTGGTCTGTCTGAAACATCCCCATCGAACCCCCTTTGTCGTCATAGTCGATCTCGTTCTCAAGGATTCGGTTCCAGAAGCTTTGTCGTGTCCCCTGTATCCGAAGGACCGAAACCAAGCCTGTGCCAGGAGCTAATAAACTTTGGCCTAAGTTGACAACTGTCGACAGCCCCATCCATCCATTTTGTAGGGGACCATTACGAGGAGACATCCATCCATTGCAGAGGCTGCAGATGCAGGAATTGAGCATCAAACAAACAAACGTAGAAACACTGCGTGTATACAATCAAAAGACACGAAACAGAATATGCATATCTGCCAAGTCTTATATGCTGCGCTCTATTCGCAGCGTCACATCAATCACTCCATAGGCCGGCCGCTCACTATCTTTTTGAACCCCTCTCCTTAACTTTTGGTGTCCGTGCACTCAGCTGCCAAATGGACGTCCCCTTGTCAACTCCATTCTTTCTACCTCCTTGACCTTGACACTGCATTGGTTCAATCCCCTTCATCAACGACCTCAGGGCCTTTGTCCCTGGCATATGTCGGCCCAGTCACAAAGGAGAAGGGAAAGAAAAGAAAGACGGGAGAGAGACCATACATACTGTGCCGTGCGTGGTGCGTGCCACTCATTGCTCGCCCTGCATTGCATATCTGCAGGTGACTTGGTTACGGTTACGGTTACTTTTACGGCTTCTGATTCTGGACTGGACCGTTCTGTTTCTCCAACCTCCTGAACCCTACCGCTTCCCTATCCGTACATCACCCGTTTTCTCTCTCCTTGCGACTCACACGAAATTAACGACCTACCTAGCCTTGGCTTTCCAGCATCTACTGTACGTACGCAGGGTACGCCATCTTCCGTCTCCATCGTCTCCTCCTCTGTCCCTTGGCCTTTTCGTCTTCCCTGGCCTCCGCCGCGTGGCCCTGCCCTTGTCCTGTCCTGTCGTGTCCTGTCGTGTCCGTCCCGCCCCGTCCCTGCCGTTCTTATCCTCCTTTGGTTGACCATCTCGGTCCTGTCTCCAGACGGAGCCTCTTCCCCCGCGACCAACAACCGCCACGACTCTATCCGCCCGCCCGCTACTCTCCTCGTTTAGTGCTCCTTGTATCTCGTTGACGTGACCTTGACGAACGCTTCAGTCCTTCCACATTTTCTGATCAGCGTCCGGCTCCTCGCAATCCCCTCCCTGGCCCTGTCGTGAAGTGATCTCGGGACCCAGTCTTTGGCGGTGACGCCCCTGTTCTCTTTTCACCGGATCGAACTCACGATCTCCAGCGCAACGTCTCGGGCGTTTCCATTGCCTTGGCTCCCGTTGCCTGTGGCCTGGGTCCTCGACTGCTGCTACTGCTGCTGCTGCTTATACTTCCTATTCGGTCAGCCCTTTGTTCAAGCTCCTTTACTCCTCCCCGCCCATCGCAAACTGTTGCACTCAATCGCCTCATGTTTCGCTATTCACGATCCTCAAGCAAAGCATCATGGTTGATTCTCCAGAACTAACAATCCGTCAGGATTCAGCAGGCGACGAACCTCCTTCTCGTTTCACCGATCTCGTTAACGACGAAAAGCCGACCGGCCGATATACCCCCGATCTTCTTGCTGGCGTTTATCGAGGAATTCGAAAGCTACCTTCAGTCAAGCTCTCGAGAAGTCCTTCACGGTTGCACTTAAAGAGCTCATCCGGAAGTCTACATTCCGCTCATTCCTCCACCTCGAGTGCACCCCCCGCAAGCGAAGCACCTCCTCAGCATGCTCGAAACTTGACCCTTCAGTATAGTCTGTCGAAGCCTCTACCGCGGTCGCCGCCGTATCAAGACTCTATACATCCCCAAGATTCGACCTCCCCCAATCTACCTAGTGTGCCAGAGGGGCAGATTCCTTCACCGAAGTTCTTCGATCCGTCACCTTCCACCTCACCACCACCAACACCGCCCCCGAAGACAGAAAGCTTATTTGATAGCCGATCAAGCACCATGGAGTCGACCTCTGCACCACCGCAGCACCCATATGGCGCCCACGAAGCCAATAATAGCATGAGCAGTGTGTCGAGTGCCTCCAGATATGACTCGCAAGAGCAAAGCGACGGCCTGAAACCCAGAGGTACTGGATCAGCTTCTGCTGGTCCATCGCCCAATGTCGCTCAGCGGGCAACCCCTGTAGGCGGACCTTCCAATGGCCCTTCAACACATTTGTCTGGCCTAATGTGCAATGTTCACCGAACGACTGGACGTGAGCCCCACGCCCTAGTCGGAGCTACAACTACCATCCTGGGCGACAAGCTCTATGTGTTTGGAGGCCGGATCCTGTCTAGAAGTCGACCTGCTCCTCTGACATCGGATATGTACGAGTTGGATCTGATTCGTCGACACTGGACCAAGCTGGAAACAACGGGCGACGTTCCACCACCTCGATACTTCCACTCCATGTGCGCTTTGGGTGACACCAAGATGGTTTGTTACGGTGGCATGTCACCTGCCCCTAACCAGCCTCCTGGTGGCGACCAACAGCAACCCGAAATCACTGTCATGTCTGATATCTACATCTACGACGTCAACACCAGAGCCTGGACCTTTATTCCGACACAAGACCCTCCCCAGGGCCGCTACGCCCATTGCGCCTGTATTCTTCCTTCATCTGCCACCTTCTCTTCGCACCGTGCTCCTCTTTCTGCTCTACAACATAATCCTTCGACTGGCAACCCTAATGAGGGCCGAATCGGCATTAATATTGATGGCTCAGGTGGTGCAGAAATGGTCATTGTTGGTGGACAGGATGGCAGGAACAACTACATTGAGCAGATCAGCGTCTTCAACTTGCGAAGCCTGAAATGGACCTCAACACAGCCTCTGGACAGAAGCTGGGGCGCATATAGGAGTGTGACTGCCCCTCTTCCACCTTCAGTGGCTTCTAAACTCGGCCGACGACAGTCGAACGGTATGCAACGCCATGATGGAGGTATCAGCCAAGAAGCTCGTGAACCAGGTGCTTCGATGTTGATTTACTGTAATTATAACTTCTTGGACGTTAAGCTCGAGCTACAAATCCGGGCACCAGACGGTACTCTCACGGAAAGGCCAATGTCAGGCAACTATTCACCACCAGGATTGCGATTCCCGAACGGCGGAGTTATCGATACCCATTTCGTTGTCAGTGGCACATACCTCACCTCATCTCGACAAGAGTATGCGCTCTGGGCTCTGGATCTACGAACTTTGACATGGAGCCGTATCGATGCCGGAGGAAGTGTGTTCAGCCAGGGCAGTTGGAATCGCGGAGTTTTATGGAACCGCCGAAACACATTTGTGATCTTGGGCAACAGGAAAAGGAGTCTCGTCGATGACTATAATCATCGACGTATCAATTTTTCCAATGTGTGCATGGTCGAGTTGGAAGCATTTGGCTTTTACGATAATCCCCGCAAGACAAGTCCGCTTTCAGGTTTCATCTCAGCTAGCAGCCCTTATGCTGGGCCTGGTCTGAGTTTGGCGCGCAAAGCAGGATACACAGCGGGCGGACGATACCACTCAAGGGCGAGCGAGGAGCTTGGTGAGAAGTCATTCGCCATGCGTGAACTTGCCGATATGGATATTCTGTGCATTGGTGGGGAGCGTATTCCAGTCAACTCGAGAATCGTCGGACGACGATGGGGGCCTTACTTCGTGCAACTTCTACGAGAGGGAACGGCGACACAGGATGGGAGCGATGCCATAACCCTTAGATCCGGTCTCTCAAGCAACCCCTTACGCGTGTCGGCTATCACAATCACACCAAACTCGAGGGTGGCAGACAGCTCATCGTCCATGATAAGCACTGTTGGTTCATCACTGAGCTCTTCCGGTGCTCCTTCAAGCACCGCAGCATCAAGTTTTACCACAGGCGCCATGAGCCATGAGGCCAACCCGACGAACATCAATGCAGCGCCTACACCTCACTCACTACCACCAAACTCACGACCGAGATGTCTTTACCTCCCACACACATATCTTACGATCCAGGCGCTGCTTCATTTCCTCTACACGAGCTCTCTCCCGCCTCCGATATCTCCTCTTTGCACCCCACAAATTCTTTGCTCGCTACTCCAGATTGCCCGACCATACCGTATTGACGGACTCTTGGAGGCTGTAGTCGAGCGACTTCACGCCTTGCTCGATAGTCGCAACGCTGCGGCTGTTTTCAATGCTACAGCCATGGCAGCCGGCGGTGGCCGAGGCATTGATGGATCTCTCAACCCTAATTTCTTTGTTGGAACTCTTGATCCTGTGGGCTCGCCTACTGCCACTTCCGACTTTTCTCTGGGACACACCCCTGGCGACAGCTTCTCATCGGATCTTCAGACTCGCACCGAGGGCCTGGCGCTCAACACCAATGTGCAACAACTGAGCCGACCATCTAGCGATGAGCTATCTGCCACAACAAGCCAGAGCGGATCAGAATGGAGTTCTTCGGAGATTGGTGGCAGTGAACGCGACAACTTTGTGTGGAATGGTGAACTGAGCAGTGTAATTGGCCTACAGAAGCGAGGTCTTCGAGGCTTGATGGAGGGAAGGAGAATGAGAGAACGAACAGGCACGGCAGCTGGTGGGAACGGCACGGGACCAAGCTACACAAGCGGACAAGGCCAACAGCGTGTTGGTCTGGGTATAGCAGGATCATAAGCTGATCAAGGCGATTTATGAAGCGGGTTAGGGATGGACTAGGCGAAAATATTGTGACATGTAATGAACCCAGTCACGATTTGTAGAAGAGGTGGATTTTGTAGGAGCGTATATGAAGCATTGATAGACATAACACTTCATAGTAAATAGCATTATCATCACGTCTGATGAGTTCATTTGTTAAACATTTCACCAAATCTTGCTCCTCTTTCGTACGAACCATTCTATACAATGATACTTGAAATCATGCTAACGAACTATACAATGGGTATCCGATCTATATACAACTTACAACCTCGCCTTTCCGCCCTGGATCTCCTTCCAATCCTTCTCCGTAAAAGGTGTATAACTGTCCCCCTTAAGCCAGTAAATCTCTCCGAGACTCTTATCACCAGTTGGATCGACACCTGCTTCTCGTAGCGTATGTTTCTGCTGCTTCATAGTCCCTGTGATCTGTCCACCGCCGAGCTCACTCATGATTCTCAGAAACAACGGTCTCGCGAACTTGGGCAACTCAGCGCGCACGTGGGTAGCTATATCCTGCATTGTCTCTGCGGTAGGATCAGAGGATAGATGGATTGCTGCACAACCTGCTCTTCCGTCGTGATGAGGGAGCGATACGCCGTAGACATTTGCTTCTTTGACGGAGGGGTGTTTACAGAGTGCATCGCTGACTTCAGCGGTGGAAACATTCTCACCCTTCCAGCGGAATGTATCGCCTATACGATCGTGAAAGTAAATCCGTCCATCGCCATCCCATCTCACGACATCGCCTGTGCGAAACCAGGTATCGCCTTTACTAAACACATCGCGAAGAACTTTTGCTTCTGTCGCTGCGCGATTGTTGTAGTAGCCTTGGAAGCGACCGAATGGGTTCCCCGATGGTAGACGAAAGAGCATTTCGCCTGGTTCACCGGTACGAGCCTTATAGCAGCGCCCTGTGTCGGGATTACGCTTGGGAAGATCAGTTTCCCAATCGACTTCTACCAAAGCGACGGAGAAGCTCATGATGAGGTTGTATACCCAACCATTGCGACCAATGGCGCCAGCAGCGTAGTCGTTTTTGCTAAGGTTGAAGGTCGCAAATGTTCCTTCTGTGGCAGCGTAGAATTCACAGATTCCTTCAACACCGAACCGTTCTTTGAATTCATTCCAGATATCTGGTCTTAATCCGTTTCCAAAGGCGACCTTGACGTTGTGCTTCTTGTCGAGACATTCACCTGTTTCAGGATCGTACTGTGGTGGCGCGGCGAGTAAGTACCGCAGAGTCTCGCCGACGTAGAGGATGGATGTTGCGCCCGAGTCGCGAACTTCATTCCAGAAAGTCTTGGTTGAGAATTTGCGGCCTAGGGCTTGGGTACTTCCTGAAAGGAGAGTTGCGCTGAAGGAGAAGATTGTTGCGGAGGAGTGATATAGGGGCATTGACTGGACGGTTAGCTTGGCTTGGGAAGAAGGGGTGAGAACTTACGGAGTACATGATGTCGCCTTTTGATCGGTCAAGGAGTTGCTCAGACATTGAACCGGCAACGATCAACTTTCCCCATGATACAATGGCTGCTTTGGGCATACCAGTTGTACCAGAGGTGTAAATGAGAATAGCCATGCTTGAAAGACTCTTCTCGGATCGATCGGAGTCAGGCGCGCGAACACCTTCTATCGCAGCGATTTTTGCTTCAACTTCAGGAGTATGAACAACGAAACGAATGTCCTTCAGCTGATCACGAACGTCTTGTCCAACATTCTCCTCGACATTGGGATCCACGATACACAACTTGGTCGTAGCAGCCTTCAAGCAATGAACCAGCGAGGCTCCAGAGAGGTTGTAGTTTAGAAACGCTGGCTTCGCTCCAATGCTCCAAAGACCAAGCCATACAAAGATATATGAATCCGAATTCTGGAAGTCGAGCGCAACAATATCACCTTTCTTCACACCCTCGTTCTTGAGCCACTGTCCATATTTCAGCACCTGTTCGTAAACATCTTTATACGAAAGACGTTTTCCTTCGAATATGAGTAATGCGCGATCAGAGGTTGAAGAATTGGTGGCTATGTTTTCGAGGAGGTAGTATAGATTGAGGCGGTCGGTCCATTCGCGATAGTACATTCGTGATGCGGCGATGGTTACGCAGCGCAGGAGGAAGAGGTCGTACCATGTTGAGGATCGGGCATTGAAGTATGCTAGCGATGCCGCGACTGCGGGGGCTGTTATTGAAAGAGGGACTAAACCGTTAGATTCTGATTGAGTTTTAATTTGGTATATTTACTTACGAGGCATTGTTGTTTATGCAAAAGAAAGAGTTGATGAAGAAAGGGTCAAAGTCGTTTGACGTACGTGGGTCGATGGTCTGATAGCGATAAGACAGACGGTGACGACAGCGCAACTCCACTAAAGCACCGACGACCGAGAGTTTATATAAACGCTATAAACGCTATAAACTGCTTGGCGTTGAGTTTGCTGGTTCATGAATGCTACGGTTTTCGCCAAGGGCACCAAGCAGGCTCAGCTGGCACTCCCCGACGGGACAATTGCCCCATTTGAACTAGATTTCTGCAACCTTGCTATAATTGAGGCTGTATGCGATTGTGATGCCTCGGCTGGAAATGAGGCGTAGAAAGTTGATGCGGGGAGGATCTGGGGAAGTTGAGATACCAGAGGATGTAGTAAAAGATGGGATTGGGATATCATGGTTCCTGGCGATCTGTTAACGATAGCGCCCGTTGTTAGATGCAGTCAGCACGGCCTTTGCAGGGATTGATGTGTTGGATCGGCGCTGGAGGCAGTTGATCGATTGCAGTGAAGAGAAGGGCTAGAACGGTTATGAGGAATAGAGTTTGTTCTTCTGTTTAAGCTAAACTTGGTTCGATCGGTAGGGTCACAAGACAGCGTTAGGGGCTTGGAGCGTTGTAAAGGTTGAATCTCGAGGTAAAATGTTTGTTCCAACACTGGACGCAACAAATGCAGCTGCCTTCTCAAACTTCCAATTACTGATAAAAGAGGAATCAATCATTATAAGAGTAATTAATACGTGAAATAATGATCAATTGAAGAGCGAGACGTTGTCCCACCACAAGCTTAATGAGCTATATGGAGATCATCGGCATCGGGCCTTGGACACCCCGACCTCACGTGATATCGTGATATCGTGTAGCTAAGCTCCCCATCCCTCCACGCATCGATCCAAATCGACAGGGAGCTCTGATAAGAGCCTCTTCACAATCCCCGCCTCAACTTCTCAATCAAGAACGGCATAATGGCGCCCGGCGACGTCAAAGACACTTCCGCGGCGCCGTCCGCTCCGCCCCCAGAGAAACCATCCGACATTTACAGGAGAACCCGTATCGTCATCTCCTTTTGGTTGATAGTGCTGGGTTTGGGCGTGCCGATATGGTGGAAGACTACTACGATTTACCGGGCGAATCTTCCTCTCGATGGGATGATGCAGTGGGCTGAGGGAAAGGTGAGAAGAAGCCTGGGGTGATAATCTGGGGTTGCTAATGAAGGCGTAGGCTTGTCGTCCTGTGTTTCCTCTTCAGATCTCTGTGCAAGCGGATGCGCTGCAGGAGAACGAGGCGCAGAATCTTGTGCGATTGACGCAACATGCTCTTGACGACCATAACGACTTCTCTGGACATCATCTGCGTCTTCAACTTGCCCCTAAGGGGGGCGCTTCACCTTCACCCGCCGCTGATGATGATTCCCACGTCGCCCTCACGATTCAACTTGCGCCTGGTGAAAGCAACTCTGCTACGTTGGATCCCGACTCGGCTGTTCTCAACATCGCATACCCCTCTAACGCAGTCCCTTCCGCATCTTCGTCGTCTTCCGCACTCGCTACATACATCGCAAACGAGCTACAATCTACATTCTCCGAAGAACAATCCATTATTTCATACCTCCTATCGACATCCTCGGCCCCCGATGCGAAACCTCAAGGTTTGACCCCCGAGGTCGTCGATAGGTTGTCAAAGCGAATTACACGGTCCCTACGATACTCACCAACATACCATCTTACTTTCTCCCTATTCACAGCCGGCGCAGCACCGAGTACGTGGGATATCGAGAAGGCGATCGAGGAGTACATGAAGCCGATGCTTGATGTGCTGGGCCCTATTCATAACTTTACAATTGATACTCAGGTTCAGCTTTATGCGACGCCTGGGGCCCAATCGCAGGTGTTGAGTAAGGAGGATCTTGCATCTTTCATCAATGCTGCTGAATGGCCCTTGTCTCCCTCAATTGCAGGCGCTCCGACTGTCAACTTTGTTATCTACATTGGCGACCAGAAGATTGGCCTTGACTCGGAGACAGAGACGTCACAGTCGTGGATGTTTCCTCAATGGGGCAGTGTATATCTTCTTTCGCTCCCCGAGACAACGACGCATGTATCCAGTGAGACACTCAAGCAGCCAATGCTCACATTCACTGGACATTTGTTGTCACTCCTGGGTACGCCTCAATCAGGTTCCCTCCCACTTCGACTATCCACCCTCTCCCGCATCCGTTCAGCAGATCTCCTCCTCCGCGCCTCCTCAACCCTCGGTTCTCTCGCTCGTCTATCCCTCGCCCTCCCCTCAATCTCAATTCCTCATAGCGTCGCCGAGGGAGTCGCATCAACAATGGAGCATCTTCAACAAGCATGTGCCAGTCTCGGCGCTCCCTCTGGACTCTTGCACGCTAGGATCGCAGAGGAAGAGGCAGAGCGAGCGTTTTTCGAGAAGAGCATGGTTGGGCAGTTGTATTTCCCTGATGAGCATAAGATTGCCGTGTATCTACCGTTGCTGGGACCGGTAGGTGTTCCATTGGTCATGGGACTTATTAATGAGCTTAGAGGGTGGATTAAGAGGAGGAGACAGAGAGCAAAGGATGCGGGAGAGAAGAAGGCCCAATGAGATTAGATTCGATATAGAAGATACCTATGTATGAGCATTAATAGTATGTTTCTTGTTATGTATTTCAATTGACTGCGGTTATGATCTTTAAATGTAAGCCCACGTGGTTGAGGCGTGCTATTTTTTACTTGTGATTATCCCGGATCTCGGCTCTTTTTCCCCGTCTGTGCGCCAGCTCTTGACGTAACGCCAGCTTATCTTACACAATCGCATCTCATCCGCAATCTTTCCCATTTCCTGCCTCTCTGAACCCAATTGAACCCGGTCACCATGTCATGACACGACCAAAATGCTTCCTGAACCAACACTTACACTGACCCTCCCCAGCATCCACGATGGTATCACCCTCGACTGTCGAATCTACCATCCCCTCTCACTGTCTGCGAACCCAAAAGCTCCAACATGGCTGAAGCATGCTGCTGTCGTAGCTCATCCTTATGCGCCCATGGGAGGATGCTATGATGACCCTGTGGTTGGAGGGGCAGCTGCGCAGTTACTACGGAAGGGGTTTCTGGTAGGGACTTTTAACTTTCGGTAGGTGATTGCCAGGCATGGGGGACTTGAGCTGATTGTGTAGAGGTGCACATGGATCTGCGGGACGGACTTCATGGACTGCGAAACCCGAACGAGACGATTATGCCACCGTCGCCGCTTTTGTTCTACACTACGTTCACGACCTCAATCCCTTCCGGCCTCATATCGACAATACCCTCCACAGCGAACCCTCAACGCCGACAAGGTTAGAAGCACCAATTAGTCTAGACGCAGCTGTTACTTCAGCACCTCGACCACGACCCATCTTGCTCATGGGGGGTTATTCCTATGGAGGAATGATCGTAACGCAGATACCGCCCCTCGACGCAATTCTCAAACCGTTCATATCGCCCATCGCAGGCTCCGACGCCGCAGAAGTTCGACTTCGAGCTGCGCATCTCGCTGAGCAGCAGAATATTGTACTTGCGAGTGCCCGTGCCGTAATGATGGAGGGGTCAGCGCGGGGGAGGAGTAAGCGTGGTGTAAGAATTGGGGGCGACGAGAGCGGGAGTCCACGACGAAGTCATTCCAGTGCTAGGAGGAGCTTTTCGCTGGATGATGAGAGGTTCAGAAAGGGCGTTCACGATTTCATCGCCAAGGCGAGAGCGGGAAGACATTCGAGAAACGTTTCGCAGAACCCACCTACGACTGTCGTACCGCCTGAGCCGGGAGAGCATCTCCCTCGTATTGCGGATCTCACTATGCCACGGCCTGCTTACCTCATGATCTCACCTCCCCAAGGCGTGGTTGCACACCTGGCGACCATGTCACTTCTTCCATCAGCATTGGTGAAAAACAAAGATCCGCAGGATGTAGTAGCCGAAGAAAAGCTGGTTAGGAACCCGTCACTGGTGATCTTTGGAGATGAGGATGGCTTTGCACCTGTGGGGAAGTTTAGAAGCTGGAAGGCGAAGATGGAGGGGAAGATGGGATCGCAGTTCAAAGGGACGGAGATTGAGACGGCGGGACATTTTTGGGTGGAGGAAGGGGTTTTGGATCAGTTGAGGGAGAGGGTTGGGGAGTTTGCTAATGAGCTACTTGCGGGTTAGGAATTTTATAGGCGTTTTCTTGGGATGTTGGAGTAATGGACTACGGGATTTCTCTGACAGTTTGAATCGATAGTTGGTATATAGCAAGGGACTGAGTCAGAAATGAGTTAATGAATGAACAGACAATATCCCAATGGCATAAAGCTGATTTCTGGCGGAACTGCCAATAAACACAATAACAGGCAAGTTGATATGGTACGTTAATCCATGAATCGTTTATTTAGCAACTTTATGGTAGAGCCATATACTACGAGATCTCATTCTAATAAGTCCCTACTCCTGGTGCTAAAGCTCCTGCGTCTGCTCAGCCTTCTCAACGCGACGCTCGAGGTCCTGACCAGCGGCAAACTTGGCCGTATCCATGAGAGGAACGAACAAGGGGGCCTCGGTAAAGAGATATCGCATCTCCTCAAGGGGTCGGTTGGCGGTCTCGGGAAGGATAGCCCAGAAGTAGAGGGCGTTGGTAAAGTTGCAGACCTAAATTGTCAGTATATGTTACTAATGAAAATGAGTAAAGGAACTTACAATGAAGAGGATATACCATCTCCAGCCAATGCCGTGCTTGTCATCAAGAGCGACAGAGGTAGTCTGGCCGATCATGGTGTTGAAAGCGAAGGACATCATAGTAGCCAATGACACGCCCTTAGCACGGGTCTTCATGTCAAAGATCTCAGCGGGGATGATCCAGGACAAGGGACCGCATGTAGCACTGAACGAGAAGTTATAGATCCATGTGACGACGATGAAGCCCCATCCAGCTGCACCACCACCAGTGCTCTCGGAGCCAGGAGGGAAACTAGCCAGAAGAACAGTGGCGATGATGAAGGTGATGCAGTTAAGGATGTTGCCGCCGATCAAAGGCCAGCGACGACCTGTTCTATCAATGACGAGCATACAGATGAACTGAGCGACCAGGGCGATGACGGAGGAGATCATCTGGTATCGGAGGGTCTCGTCACCCTTGATTCCGATCTTGGCGTAGATTTCAACAGAGTAGTACTGAATGGCACTAACACCAGTCATTTGCGCTGCGACTTGCACAGAGATAGCAAGCCACAGCCGTCGAAAGCACGACCTATCAGTGAAGAGTTCACTATAGCTCTTAGCAGAAGCCTCATGTTCCATCGCAAGGCGTTCCTGGATCTGATCAAACTCAGCCCTAACCCAAGTATCGTTGATATCACCATGCGCGTGAAGTTTGGCCAGTGTTTGAAGACCCTCATCAGCACGGCCGTGGTCAATCAACCAACGAGGAGACTCGGGGAAGAAGAGGATCAAAGCTGCGAGAATCACGGCGGGAAGGTTCTGGATACCAAGGGGGATACGCCATTGGCCTGAGTTGTCGTCGCCGATGCTAGTGTATGTTCCATAGCCGATGGCTGCGGCGACGAGGGCGCCGATGCCGAGCATGAATTGCTGGAGAGCTGTTACACGGCCGCGGATGTCAGGGTGGCAGAGCTCTCCTTGGTAGACTGGAACGATCATGACGAGAAAACCGACACTGACTTTGTTAGTTGTGATCAGATGGGGGTTCTGAGGGGACATACCCAAGACCAGCGAGACAACGGCCCGCGTAGAGGTAGTTGATGTGATCAGCAGCAGTCTGAAGACTACCACCCAGAATAAAGATCAAAGCACCGATCATGATTGTCCATTTTCTTCCGAGGCGATCACCAGCATAACCAGCGAACATGGCACCAAAGAAAGCACCGCCCGTGAATACAGACACGACAGCACCACTGGACTCATTCATTAGCTTAACTCAACACATAAGAAGGACAGGTTAACGTACGTGGCATTGGGATCATCGCCAAACTTGCTCTTAAAGTTCCCAGAGGCAATGACCTCGGCAATTACACCGAGATCATAACCATAGAGAAGAGAGCCAAGAGAGGCAAACACAGAAACGAGGAACTGATACCACTTTGGTGGAAGAGCCATGATGTCGATGATGGTGGTGATGGTTTATTTACTGAACTGAGAGAGGATCTGGTGGTTTAGTGGGTGTATTTATACATGTCAGTCTAAAGGTACCTACCTTATCCATTGCAAGGGGTCGTTCCGAGCACCCGAGCGTCAAGAGGAACTTTCGAAAAAGGATCATCGAGGCCCAAAGCAAGTTTGAGTTAGGTACGACATGTTTTTTCCCATGGGGTGAGATAACTTTAGTTGGGGAAAACATGGGGGTCTACAGCGGGTCACTGCGGGAGAAATTGCCCATGGGGGATTTGACGAGGAGCGAGTTCACGTCTTTCGCCTGTCAACGCGGAGATTATAAAACCCTGCGATCCCTTCCGATTGGAGCGCACAAGCAGTGCAGCTCTGCACTATACCGCTACGCGTACCGGTTGGTTCCTATGACTGGTGCGCAAAGTTTAGGACTGACTTACACGGGGAGAAGACTTCCGGACTTGGATCTCCCGGCCGAGAATAGAGTCCACGGGTCTCGTGCTGCGGGGAAAGACAAGCGCGCCAATGGGACGAGTGGAAAGGTGGGTTAAGAAACGGCTTATACAGGGTCTAAACCAAGCGCGGTGACATGTTGCGCCTGATGGTATTGTCCAAGGTGAGGGGTTCGCCGTACTTGACCGTTAGTATGGAGATGGCGAGAATCAGGCATAAATTGGTTGACTTCTCTCTTCTCTGCTCTGTAAAAAAACATCGTCGAGTTATTCTTGTAGGCAACGGTTCAGAATGGCTACGTTTACTCGCATTGCTGACGATGAGCGTCCCTCCATCTCGGTAGACCCCAGTGCTATCATCTCCAAGATCGAGGATAACATCTATGGCGGTTTCACAGAGTAAGTCCCAGCCTCACCCTCAGCTGATGAAGTCACACCCTGACGTACGTGTTACAGGCACATGGGTCGCTGCATCTACGGCGGCATCTACGACCCCGGAAATCCCCTGTCGGACGAGAATGGTTTCCGAAAGGATGTCATTGAGGCCTTCAAGGAGCTCAACTGTCCTGTTGTGAGATATCCTGGTGGTAACTTTGTTGCTACGTATCATTGGCTTGATGGTGTTGGGCCTAGGGAGAAGAGACCTGCTAGGTGAGTGTTCTTTTTATGAGGAATTGAGTGAGAGGCTGATGGGATTTCTAGACCTGAGCTTGCGTGGATTGGCACAGAGACCAATGAGTTTGGTACAGATGAGTTTCTCAAGTGGTGCGAGGTTGTGGGCACTGAGCCTTACTTTGCTCTCAACTTTGGAACTGGCAAGTCTCATATTCCTCTCAAAAGAATAGCTACTAACTGAGTTTAGGTACTCTCGATGAAGGTCAGTCTCACCATCACTCTCTCAACACCAAGTACTGACTCCATTAGCTCTCGCATGGGTTGAGTACTGCAACTCCGACAGACCAACATACTACGCCAACCTCCGTCGGCAAAACGGCCGCGAGAAGCCCTACAACGTACCCCATCCCTCTCTTCTCCTCTTCTGTCTCATCGCTAACACTTTCAGGTAAAATATTGGGCCCTCGGAAACGAAATGTACGGCCCCTGGCAAGTCGGCCAGATGACGAAGGAAGACTACGCCAAGAAAGCCTACCAATGGGCCAAAGCCATCAAGCTCCTCGACCCCAACGTGGAACTCATTCTCTGTGGTGAAACAGGCCACAGCTCTTGGGACGCGTATGTTATCAAGGAGTGTATCAAGTTTGACATTCACGGCCTGGGCGGAAGCACCACTGCTAGCCTTATTGATCAGCACAGCATCCACATTTACACTGCTAGTGAGGATCACTACAAGAACGCTACTGGTAAGTTCTCATCTTCATGTCTCAGGTAATCAAGATGCTGATGGTGTAGCCCCTCGTTCTGCTGAGCGTGCTATCGAGATCACAGCCGGCCTCATTGATCTCGCTCGCATCGAGAACAAAGTCCCCCCCTCCGTCCGCCGCCAAAAGATCTGCTTTGACGAATGGAACGTATGGGATCCCGTCCGTGCCCCCGGCGAAGAAGGCGCCGAAGAGAAATACAACCTCTCCGACGCCCTCGCCGTCGCAATCTGGCTGAATGTCTTTGTCCGTCAATCCAAGCACATGGGCATGGCCAACATCGCCCAAAGCGTAAACGTCATTTCGCCCCTGATGACCACAAAAGACGGACTCCTCAAGCAACCGACCTGGTGGTCTTTACTCCTCTACAGCAAGTACATGCGTGGCTCCACAATCGCTGTGAATGTTCGCGCTGGAGAGTATCAGGGCCCAACGCATCCTGAGTGGATTCGCGGTGCTATTGAGACGCCGTGGTTGGATGTTAGTGCTGCGCTTGATAAGGATGGTGTAGTCAACCTTGCTGTTGTGAATATCCACGAGGAGAAGGACTTTGAGACGGAGCTTAGGGGCTTGACGGGCGGTAAGGAGGTGGAGGTTCATACTGTTAGTGGAAAGGACGTCAAGGTTGTCAACACTGCTGAGAAGGAGGAGGTTGGCATTAAGGAGTCCAAGTGGAACGGCGAGGGCTTGTTTACGTTCCCCAAGCACTCGTTTACTCTGCTGCGCTGGAAGCTGTAGACTCCGATAGATCGAAGGATTTGGATATAGAACAATAGAAGTCAATTCATGATCTTTTCGCTATGTAGGTATGAGTTGTTTACTAAACATATCCTCATTTTACTGAGCTTAATGAAGGCCATCTAAACTTGGGCCAGAAGCTTACATCCGAAGTCTTATTTCTCCTCTCCCTTGGTCTCCTGCGCACCATTCACAAGGCTCTCCCTCTTTTCTCCCTCACTCTCAGCCTCAATAGCATCATTCTTAGCCTTCTCCATTAGCTTCTGTTGCTCCTCAACCCACTTTCCGGCAGCATCAACAGCCCCAACCGGATCCTCGTGCATGAGTAGATACCCCTGGATGGCCGCCGGACTAAACACCAGCGAGGGAACTAGCCTTGTAAATTCCTCCGCCAACGCAGCTACGGACTTTGTTGTGTCCACAGACTTCTCCGAAGGTTCCGTCGTCGTAGCATGTTCAATGGACCCAACCTCGTCGTGAGAGGTTCCGTACATTAGTCTGAACAGCTGGGTGATCGTCTCAGACGAGGCGAGGCCGAATTCAATGGAGAAGTCGACTCTTCCGGGGCGCAACAAGGCTGGGTCGATGTTTTCGGTGTGATTAGATGTCATGACTAGGACGCGACCCTCCTGTGCGCCTACACCGTCAATAACGTTGAGAAGGCCTGATAAAGAGATAGGTTCACGCATAGGCCTCGGTGGCCCGTTGTTTGCTTGGGTCTCTTGCTTCTTGCGCTTGTTGGTCAGACCCGCTGCATCGATATCCTCCAACAAAACAAGACAGGTCCTAGGTAAATCGCGGAAGAGCGTTGCCAGACTGTCTTCCGACAGGTTAGGCGAGCTGAGACTGATCATATAGATATTGAGACCCATCAACCCAGCAGCCGCAAGCGTCAAACTCGTCTTTCCTGTGCCGGGCGGGCCTGAGAAGAGGTAGCCTCGTCGGTAGGGAATACCCCTCGTGGCGTACCAATTCTTAGTGCGAGGGTTCAAGTATCGCGAGAGATCCTTGATGAGGCTCTGCTTGACGGCCTCGTCGAGCGCAATAGTCGACATAGGCCGTGTTGGCTTGGACATACATTTTGTCCAAGAGAGTTCGTCTCCAAATGACTTGACGGCTCGATAGATGCTTGTGCGGCCTCGTTGTTTCTCGAGGTATTCGATGCGCGCGTTGTAGATAATGCGCTTGAGCACATCGGCGTTGCGACCGAGGCATGAAATCTCAATCTTCTCCGGGCGTCGCGAGAAGGGTGACGATTCCTGGCTTTCGACAGATCTTGTGAAGGAGATGAGGCGATTGTCATGCATAAAGAAATGCGTGCCCACAGAGGGTGTCCAGTGCAAAGGTCTCGCATTATACAGTGAGATCTTGGACCTCAATTCATCAAGACTCGCAGTCGGATCAACGTCATCAACATCATCATCATCCCCATCACCCTGATTGCTCGGCGACGGGATCAGCGAAAAGGACTCATGATCGAGGGTGCTCGACGCAAGAAGACGATGGTTATTGCGCGAGAGCTTATGCCTCGCAACCCAGCTCATGACATAATTGAAAATCTCATCGTGCGCTTTAATCTCGACACTCGAGATGAACTGCGACTTTGCGGCGCTGCCAACAGCTTGGAAGAGATAGGGGGTGAGGTAGAGAAGGAATGCGACGGATGGGAGGCTTGTGCCGCCGGGGAAGAGGGATTCTACTAGGCTGCTGACTGAGCCTAGGGCGAGGATGCTCTTTGTGCTAGTGGATGTGGTGTTGGTATTGGCGGCCATGATGGATGATGCTGGGGAAGGGCTGAGGTCGGAGAGGACAAGAGGGTGATTATATATTTACTCTGGCTGTCTTTTTCGTCATTTACTCACTCGCTCGCTCGCTCACTCACTCGATGCTCGGCGCATTTTATTCACTGCCTCTTTTGACGTGGTCGTTGGCCAACAAGTCTCACCTGCATAAGGCAATGCATCACGGCGAATTGACCCCTGAAGCGACAAAAGAAATTGCTGGTCTACCCCAAGGCTCGTCAAGCTCTCACAAGTTTTAGGATAATTGCTTAAGATTTCTCAATTAAAAAGTAAAAGAATCAGAAGATGCTCTCTTCTTAGTCTGCCTTTACCTAATTTTGCTTATCTCATATAAATACTTGTCTGAATTATATGAACATTTTGACCCTCCTAGACTAGGATTTCTGTCACCCCTTTGCCGTCCCATCCAAAGAGGCAGCCGTTAATGCAGCTGACCAACAACGGACCTGCATCAACAGCCGCTGTGCCTCACCACTAACCGTCCCTACAGCGAGAACAGTGACCCACGGTTTATTACCTCTTTTTACAGAGCCATCAAAAGCCATTCCGTAACTTGCATTGGATCCTTGCTGATCGCAGCAGAAGGGGGCGTGTTTTGCTATGGTTACCCCACTTCAGAGCATCACAAGCTGCCTCTGAGTGGAGAGGCATTTGGTCAGCCTTATCATCGCAGTTGAAGGAGACTGGGATTCGATGCGATTAATTGGTCTGCTTATTGGAGATGGTGTTTTGTTGTCTTGGCGGAGTCATTGGGGTTGATGCCTACCCTAGGGCCACTGGCGAACCAGACCTAACCAGCTCTCGAATAAAGCAGCGAATGGTGGGCACTTTAGAGATGGAGTCATAGAAAGTGGAATATTTTTCGTACAAACCTTGGAGGCAATACCTAGTTGCCTAACCACAAAAGTCCATGATGTTCTGTGACTGTAAGCCCTCTAGTCTTTTTTTGTTTAATCGATTTGAGCCACAAGACCGTAAGAAATAGCGTCAATTGCCCCGCAATTCTCTGAACTGTCTGAAACACGTCTCAACCTGTCAATTTCCCCAACGTCCTACGTCATCCCTTTCATAACCGCCATGAAACATCGTCAACCTCATAAGACTTGGACGTTTATCCCATTAATAACAACACCAACAGGCCCATCCATCTGTGGTCAGGCACAGGAACAGCTCTCATTGGGTATAAAAGAAGGGCCAAATAGTTTTTAGGGTGAGTTGCCCAATGGCGTAGGTAGCTGAATGTATCACTTATTAGACCACCAACGATATTGAATACTTCATAGCTCAACGCGCAGACACTCAGTAGTATAAGAAGAAACAGAAATTAAGAATAGTATTTTCCAAAACACGCGTGGTATCGGCTGGCTTTTCAGCCATGAGGTCTTGCAACGCTCGCTCCATTCAGTAACAGCACCCAAACAGACACAAACCCCTGACCATAACCATATAGAAGAGAAAGTCCCAGTACATTAACACAATACTCGCTCCCATACACGCTACATGTTTTTCATGATTGTCAGATCATCTGACTATAATACAACCAGGTCGTCATGGCGTGATCCGGCACGGCATCCGGAGAGTTCTATAATCTCAGTTAGTTAAACCATTCATCCCTTAGCACAAAACAACTTACCTTGTTGACTTCACCAACCATATCAACACCACTGTACCGCAGCTTATACAACAAGCTATCAAGTCTCAGAGGACCCAGCCTCAAGAGCGAGGCTATAAAGCTGTAATACTGCACATTGCGACAGATCCCCCTCTCCTTATGCTGCAGCTGCTCAAACTCAGCATACTCCTTCTCAAGCTGCCCTCTCATCTCAATCTCCCTAAGCGTCGCCTTTTGAAATTCTTCCTCAGCTTCTTTCCGCACATTCCGTATTGTAGTCTCGCAGTGCTGCAGTCTTGAGTTGTTATGAAGCAGAGTTTGTCTGTATTCATCTAACTCTGGGTGAACATTGCGTCGCTCAAGGTTTTCTTTGAGAAATGCCAGGCCGTCGGTGATTTCTGCCTTTCTTGCCTCGAACATCTTGAGGTTTTCGCATAGGGCTCGGAGTTTTCTGTCGGAGCCTTGTGTAGCTGCCATGGCGGACTCTGTGGCTTGTACTTTGGTTTTTGAGGTTGTGAGGAGGGGTGTGAATTTTCCCCCTTCTGATTTTTCTTGGAGTTCTAGAAGTTCTAGACTTTTGATGATGTCCTCTGGGGTTGATTGTGCTTGCGGCTATGATGCCGAGCAAGCACGCGTTGACTATAAGTTTTCAAAGATACTTTTACTTACCGAACTCGAGTTTGATTCTGTAGTGTTTTGACCAACAGGCTCGTGGACGGCAACGTCAGAGTCGATTTAAATCTCTAGTTCTACTGACTCTCTGACGTGAGCTTCGGGTCGTTCAACAGATTCAGAAGGCTCCTCAGGTTGAGGCTGAACCGAGGGTTCAGACTCCATGCCTTCAGTTTGCAGCGATGGGCTTGATTTAGGGGACTTGCAATCCTCTCCCTCATTGGCGCTGGAGCTCCTGTATTCAGGAAACTCTGATACTGTTTCCACAAACATGGAGTCGTCTCCCATCGTCTCGTCCACTTGGTCTTGGTGGACGGTCGGACATGATGGCTCCGCACGTATTGCCCCTGGAGAACCCGCCGTTACCGTCGTGACACTCGACGCCCTCGAAACAGGAGAGGACGCCGATGTGTAGTCGGACACGACCGATGAGGAAGACGGCGCCAGAGAAGCCCGTGACACAACATGTGGTGCCTCCGGCGGCGTATCCTCAACCACGATCGGTGTCGCGGCGGTATTCTCACAGGGCACAGACACTTGCTGTTGCTTCTTTTCTTTCTTGGTCTTAAGACCATAATACTTGAGGTATTACTCAGATCATCTCTGTTGAGCTTTGGATTGTTCTTATCCCGCTCGCTCGCGGAGCGCACCAGAAGCACCTTGAGATCCTTACAGCTATCGCCGTAAAGATTAAACCTGCCCTGGCACCCCTTGATAAGGTCCCGCAGGTCCCTCGTCATGGCGACAGTCCACTTCTCGGGCTCGAACTTTTCAGTCCACTCCCATGGCCACTGCGTCGTGAGGTTAAAGATCTCTCTTGCGAGGGAAAAGCGAGGATCTGGGAGGAGGGTCTTTCTTGTCAAGCTTCAGTCTGATCTCATCACCTGTCAAAGCCTTGGGTGCCGGAGGTGCTCTGTTGTCAGATGTAGACGCCAGTCCTCTCTTGATGCGTGGCGCATATGAATCCTTCCTGCCGTAGGGTCTGCCTATACGGTGACGGCGGGAAGAATCACTAGCCATTGCATTAGACATTGACACATTGTGCAGCATGTGACGAAGATGCAATCATAGATGACTTACTCTGGAGAGCCATTTTCGATCGCGAGTTGATGGAGTATTTATACTCATGACGTTAGTACGGGTTATGCCATCTTTCTATATAGCTCCACCATTCTCGAGACGCGTCAAAAAGGAGGTCAGTCTAGAGCTGTGATAGTGACTGCAGCCCTCAAATGAGCTAACTATGACGTCAATATAGCATTCTAGGGGGAGAGAAGAGAAAAGTTAGTCTATGGAGTATTTTGTGGGCGGGCTTGAGTTGGCTGTGGTGCTGAAGGTTCGATACAGTGTCTACTACACTGTGCAGACCAAATCTAAAGAGGGCTGCATTTTTGGTGATGCCGCGATAATAAGCGAAGATTCATTGCATATCACCAACCAACCTTACTTAGCACGAGATGCACAGGATCAGCATAAACAGGGTTATGCTATTCCTCAGCCTCATTCATGATACTCTCCGCCATCTCAACCAACTCAACACCATTCCCCTCCAGTCTCCCCAATAACTTGGCCATCCCACCAGGCCCCAACCTCACCAACGTCTCAACAACACTGCAATGTCTAACCTCCTCCAGAACCTCCTTCACACGTTCTTCCAGCCTCTTCTCCTCATCCTCCAAGTCAACATCCCTCTGTTCAATTTGACCCAACTCTTCTAAAACATCGGCGTTTGCCTGCGCAATTAATCTGTCGCATTCTTCGAGTTGTGACGTATATTGCTGGAGTGACTTTGCGAATTCGTCTGATTTCATCATCATTTCTTCGTGGTGCTGTTCCACAAAGTTTCGAGCTTTGAGGATCTTTTCGCGTTTTGATTCGTAGGTCTTCATGTCGGAGCATAGTCTGTCGACTCTTGCGTTGATGTGGTTTATTTGAGTCGCTTCATTTACTTGGATTGAAGATGCAATCTCGTCCAGTGAATTGGTTACCGCCTCGAGCTCCTTTTGCTTCTGCGCGTGCAATAATTGTAATGAGTTGGTGATGTCAGTGATGGTCTGTCGGCGTGGCTCGGTAGGCTCCGCCGTTCGTGCTCGCTTCGGGCTCAGCGAAGGTGAGGAGGGTGTTCTTGATCGCTTTGCAGGAGTAGCAATATCGACATATTCATCATCATCATCCTCGTCGCCAAAATGGTCATAGCCTCTATAGTCTTCCCATCCATCCTCGTCTTCTAGCCCGATCGTGTTGATTGAACGCTCGAATCGTGTCACCGTTGTGTGTGAAGCATCGCGTCTGGCATTATCACCAGCAGCGAAATAAAAGCACGCGTCCCGGATATCGCTGTTCTTCAAATGCGGGCGACGTCGATCGCGCTTCATTGCGCGCTCGCGCAGATAATTCTTGACAAACTGAAAGTCGTTCCGATGCTCATCCGCTGGGAAGACTCGATGGATAATTCTAAAGAGCTTCCTCATACTCTCCAGAATCTCAATGCCCCATTTCTTTGGTACGAAGCCTGCGACCAAGTCCCATGGCCACTGGCGCGAAAGAAGGTATATCGTTCGGGCGGCATCGCCTACTCGCTTTCCCATTGTGGATTTCTGCATTCGCCAGCCCAGTCTCAATGCAACGTGTTTGTCAGACATAATCTGAGAAGCAGTGCTGCGAGGGCGTCCACGAGGTTTGGAGCCAGGAAGCTTTCCGCATAACACGGATGTTGACGACTCTGGCGGTCGTCCCCGACGCTTTGGCTGAGTGAAGGGAAGCATCGAGACAAGCCCAATTTTTGTGTCGGCGAGTTCATCATGGTCGATGGTCTGCGAGCGGCGAAGACTCCGGCGCGTCGCGAAAGTCATTGCGCGCTCGCGATTGTGCTGGCGAGCTTTTTTGGAAGAGTCAAGTTGATGGATGCAAGTCCCCTCATTAGGTAGGCCTGCCTGGTTGGAGGCTGCCTACCTACCTTACGGTACCAACTGAGCCAGACAACTTTCAGCATTCTGCCCCCTATAAATAAATCAGCCACCAATTTTATGTCCCCAGCAACCCAGCAGTATCGAATAGTTTCAATCAAAGTGAGACAGGTAAAGAAGAAAACCATCATCTGATGGTTTGAGGATCTATATCGGGTTGTGATTTCACTTTGCTATCAGGTGAATGCTTTGAACCGTGTTAGCTGGAGCTAGCGTCGCTTGTCTTGTCTTAGTGGAAGATACAATCTGACCCCTGAATAATTGTCAGTGGACCAGCTAGTTGGGGTGGTGAGGGCCGATAGCAGCCATTCAGAAGGCCAAAAAGATTGGACTTTAGAAGGTCTGATTGGCTGATCGTCTTATCGATAAGATTAAGCAAGTAGCCAATCAAATGCAGGGATAGCAGGGATCGAGGACCCACTGACAATCATTCAGGGATCAGATTGTACGGTGCTGCTAATGATCGTGGGAAACGACTAACACGCATGAAGTGGAGGGGACAAAACCTTTTACCGGGATTAGAACAACATCTTATCTTATCATCCTTCAACACGCAGAAAAACAACAATGTCATCTGTTGTAGAACAACCTGAAACATGCCATCTGCCTCTCTCCACGCCCAGCGACCTCTTTCAAGACCCTTCCAAGCGCTCTTCTTCCATTCTTGTACTTCCTCTCCCAATCTCCAAGCGGCAGTACATCTCCCAATCAGACATCCCCAGACCTCCCAAAATAGACACACTAAACCACTACTGGCGTCGCCTAATACTTTAAACGCGCGCCTCCAACATCCGTGGCCAATTACACGGCCCCCTTCATATCCACACTACCTTATTTCTGGAGTCTTCTCAACACCAAGCCCTTTGTATCGTCTGTCTCTCTCTCTCTCTGCTCTCGCTCAGCTTGTGTCTTTGTTTCATCTGCCGGTAGAACTATGACGCGCATCCTTGTTTCCCTTCCCGCGCTTGTGTTGCGCTCACACCATGCAGAAACCCCGTTGTAATTTCCCCAGGCGCCCTCATGGATCATCCACATATGCAAATCGGGTGGTTCTCGAGATCTGTGTTCCTGATTTTAGCTTTCTAACTTAAACATCTTTTCTTGCTTGTGCACATACACGCCCTGGGACATACGGCGCTTGCTCAAACTTGGTAGTACGGATGAACCTCCCTCTCTACCAAGATATCTCCATCTCGACTGTAACCGCCCACTCTCTTAACCGCCCAAGGCTCTTCCAAACAGCCGCTTTGCTGAGCCAATATCAGCAAACCATTCATGAGAAACTGCTTCTTTCAGACACGAGTGTGCTGTTTCATTGTCTCTGGATCTTGTTTCAGTCCCAGAGCCGCCCACCTTGAGATTGGCCTTTGTCCTCTCCTCGAGACCTTAAAGCTGCTTCATATCCGGCCTTCTAAGGACCTGTTCTCCATTCTTCAGACAAAACATCACTTTTCCATCTTTCCTAGGTTCAATTTTTCCTTTCTTCTCTCGTTGTGGTTCTATCTTGGCGCTATCTCATCTGTCGCTTCTTGACCCGTCGTGCTTGAGTTTTCCTTGACCCTCTCTCTACTACTATACTACACTTGGACTTCTCGCTTGGACGAGGATCCGTTTTCCTTTTGGGCCGTCATCTTCAAGACCGATCAAGCATTACCAGGCCGGTTGACCCGGACCTATTCCTCTTTCTACGCTTAATCCGTAATCTTGTTACAGGATTCACCTTGTGAATCCCCTCACTTCTCGTTTCTACACCCCCACTACTCTTTCTCCATGATGCCGAAACACTCTCGAGCTACGAGCTCATCTCAGAATCGCTACAACGTGGGTATCCCAGTCTCTCTCGCCCCGTCCCCTCTGTACAACCAGCAGCGCATGACCATGCCCAACTACTACGGCATGGGAACCACTGCTTCTTCTTCTATCCCTCTTCAGTCACAACCTCAACAACATACATACGAATCCTACGCTACAACTTCAGCGCCGCCTGTTTCTGTCCCTGCCCCTGTTCAGACTAGACCCAGCTCGGGTGCCTGGGGAGCTGCAGATGACCAGCAACTCCTCACTGCGAGGATGCAAGGTCTGAACTGGCAGCAGATCCAATCGAACTACTTTCCCTCCAAGACTCCCAATGCCTGCCGCAAGCGTCATGAACGATTGCTGGAACGAAAGGGTGCTGATGATTGGGACAATCTCAAGCTTCAGCGTCTGGCTAAGGAGTACATGGCTATGAGAAAGGAGATCTGGAGTGGTCTCGCAGCTCGAACAGGCGAGAAGTGGAACGTAGTCGAAGCCAAAGTAAGTTATCGTCTTTATCTCAATGGTGAGAACGTATACTAACATATTCTGCAGTGCATGTCAAATGGCCTCAAGAATCTGCAAAGCGCAGCCCGCGCCGCAGCTCGCCGCGACCGTCTCGAGTCCGGCGCTCTCTCAGGGTATGACGACGACAGCGGCATCTCCGGCATGGGCCTGACACCGGTTGACGAACTAGACGCATCCTATAGCAGCCCCGAGACCACCGCCTCGTCCGTCGTGGCCTCGGCCAACACGTCCTTCCAGCAGCTCCAGCCTCACCACATGGCCGCTGCCGTCCAGTACAGCCTCGGGGCCTATGCGCCAGGCTACGGCGGCCACGGTTACTCCTCGAGCGTGAGCTCCCAAGCGAGTGCGGGCCACCCCTACGGCCATCATGGCCACGGCCAGGGGAACAGCCCGCAGTACATGACGCAGCGACCGCAGAGTTCGGATATGGGCATTGGGAATATTATTAACCGTCCAGGAAGAGGTGTTTAACCTTGCTCCCTTCTATCTTTTACACGCTTGTTTCACGACTTTTCAACAAAGCCTCACCGGAGGCTCTACCCAACCTCGCCGTCCATTCTTTTTGTCAATCCTTATAATCCAGCATACTGCATGGCGAGCAGCAAGGGTTTACGCGGTGTTTGGCGCTTTCAAGGCAGTTATAACGACGATAACGCAGGATATTTTGCTCTATGGGCGTTACTTGCTTAATGTTTTTATTAGTATTCTTTCTTTGTCTGTTTGTCAAAATGGTGGTCAGGAGGAGTGGGAATGATCATGGCACATTTCCTTTGTATAACTAGAGATAGAGATACCACGACATGAGGTGCATGAAGATCTAGCAGCGCATTGTCTTTTGCAGTCTATTTATGCATTCACTTTGAACAAGTGTTTCGTCTTTCGTGGTTTGCTATTAACAGAATCTACAGTGGTGATGTATGAGTGAGTTCCCTACTGTTGACAAAGCTAATGCGACAAATCTATTTCCCATCACAGATACACAAGTGGTGTTACATATTCATTCGTTATCCTACACGTCACCGCACAGGCTCATCGTGCTGTAACTGGCCATTGGCACTCTCCGCAGCCATGCTCATCATCTCATCCAGTTCTTCCTCCTCCCACTCTCCCTCCTCTTCTCCAAAAACACTCCTCCAGACTCTACTCCACATTCCCTTCTTGTGTAACAAAGCCAAGATCATAATGCCAGGGAGATGCCATACACTCGCCCAGAAAAGGCTTCTCGCGCTGCCCTGGTGACCCTCGAACCGCCAGAAGCGCACGGCTTCTCTGATAAGCCAGGCATTTATTGGTAAGCTTGTTACCGCGAAGGACCACTCTGTTACCCCTGCAGCGCAGAGAGATACGCAGAGAGGAATGAAGACGAAGCTGTAACGCAGAGCGACTCGGCCGTTTCGTGCGGGATTTGTCCATGCTAGCATTCGAAGACCGGCCTTTTTGTACTCTTCGCGAATGGGCCAGCTGAGCGCCATGAAGTGGGGGAACTGCCATGCGAATAGTAGACCAGCCATGACCCAGCCACCAATGGATGAACCGTCGGGAGAGAACAAGAGCTCACGCCACGAACCATCCTTTGTAGCAGTCTCGCCAGCAGCCGCAGCCCAGCCCATCAGAGGAGGAATACCTCCTACCACAGCGCCGATCCAGGTATTAAAAGCCGTCACAGCCTTGAGAGGTGTGTACATTCCAGCGTAGATAACAATATTGGCAAACCCAAGCCCGGAAACAGTGGGGTTGACACCGAAATACAGGGCGCCTGTACCCAAAGCTCCAGCCAAGACTGCGAACAGAACCGCAGCCCTTTGAGAAATGAGCTTTCGCACCAGTGGTCGATTTCGAGTTCGAGTCATCTTGGCATCCGTCGAAGGCTCATAAAGCATGTTTAGAGCATTGGCGCTAGAAGAACATAGCGTCGTGCCGATCGTGAGGAATAATAATGTTAAAGGACTCAAACTCGGTGTCTCGGTCGTACTCGGCGATAGCATTTCGGGAACGGGGTATAAAGCGTATGTAGCCATAGCGGTAAGGACGACGAGCATTGTTAATCGAGGTTTCGAGAGGGAGAGACATGCGGAGAGGTAGCGGCGGAAAGAACTCGTTTGCGAAGCGGCATGTGAAGCGAGGAGGGATGAAGCATCGGGAGGAAGTGGTTTCTCGCCTCGAGCTGCAGCGGCCGCAGCTTCAGCAGCAGCTTTCTCCCTCCGTTGAGCCTGTCGTCTTCGATGCGGTGCTAATTCCTGTTCCGGCTCCGTCTGTCCAGTATTCGTAGAAGATATCGTAGCCGCCGAAGCCGACGTCGATCTTATGCCATTGGCACGCCGTAGTATTACAAAATCGAGACATGTCGATCTATCAAACGACCTATTCGAGAGGAAAAACGAAGAACCCTTCCACGGAGCGGCAGCAACTATTCTGGGCGGTTGGAAGGCTGCGGCGGAGGACATGCACCGTCGGCTGGCGGTTGCGGTTGCGGCTGCATTGAGGAGGATCTTCTCCGCGGCGGGGAGGAGACATCGTGGTGGTCGCATTATGGCGTGGAGGTTGCGATTGGGTTCATGGTGGTGCTGGGCACGCCGGGTTGAACGGTGACGGGGGGAGCTGGGAGCTGACTGGGAGTGGTTCGACTGGTGATGCCGCAGCAGATTCTTGATGCAATGGTGGATAACCCGATTGGGGAATTCTGGGGAAGGAAACGTGATTTATCACGTGCGGGAGCAGTTGGAGAAGAACCCCGCGACCTGTTGCTTGCAGTCATTTGAAATCCATGAATTCTTATTGAACGCCGCTAAACCCAATCAAATTTAAAGTCTTCAAGTATCTCATAAAGGTTTGATCTTATCAAGGTCAATCTCAAGCCTCGCGAAATTCTTGGGACCGTTTCTGAGTGGAATACTGTACCCGACAAGGGAAGTACCGGTAGCAACTCAAATCGCCTCCCTCCACAGCAAGTTCACAATCGGAGAGCCACTCCGATCCACGCGTTTCCACCACATGATCACAGCATCGTCTCTACATTGGCGTAGAAAGTTTTGACCCATCAATTCAAGGGAATTAGGACACGGGAATAGTTCTGCCTGGGGAAGGGAACCCCCTCTTGCCTCGTCATTCTCGTCGTGGTAGTTGCAGCCGAACGACAGGAGAGAAACAAGCGTTTCGGGTAGCCAAGCCGAGCGAATGGCCGCCAAAGTTTCCGTCATGCTCGAATTTTGGTGGGGGTCAGCTCGGCTTGGTGACTTTACTTGAGCAGAACGACTCCATCGATGAGTTTGATGATAAAGCAAAATATTATCGAAATTGACAAGAGTATTATTTAAATCACAATTGACTCCTTATTCTCAGCGAATTTCTTCAGAGAAAGCAGTCCATTCACATTCAGACATCGCTGACATGACGACATTATTGGACGCTCTTCGCCAGACCAGTCGAGTTGACTGCGATACTCTTGATTCGAATGGTGCGAGCCACAAACATGTCGCAGGCCTCAGTTACTGACTCAGTAATAGTCGCTCATGAGTTAGGTCCCTTTATGGATTGCACATCTAACCAGGTAAGCAAGCTCGCCAAGCCCGTGTCTTCCAGCAGTGCTGACCTTCAGGCAATCGCATTCTCGGAGATCTCGAGACCGCTTGCTGGTGAACCCCTTTTGCATCACGATGCTCTGGTCAAAGAGGCCATTCAAAGTGCCCGTGGGGCACTGAAAGAGTTCCAAGGTTCCGCGACGTTTGAGGAGTTTGTTGTACAGATCTTGGTATGGCAGCAGGAAACCCACGCAATGGAGCTTTACTGACCCGACAAGATGGTCAAACTTCAACTATTGATCGTGCCTAATGTTACAGGCTACGTGCATATTCAGACCAACCCAAAGCTGTCCTACTCAACCAAGGCTACCATTAGTGACGCCTATCGTGAGTCTTCCGTTTCGTATCTCTGTTGCCCACGCTCACTAACGATACAGGTATCGTGGATATATTCAAGCACCTGGCGCCGGAGTTCGACGAGAAGAGGGTGTGCATCAAGATCCCCGCCACTTGGGAAGGTCTCCAGGCATGTCGAACTCTTGAGATGAAAGGAATCGCGACTCTTGCGACCACCATGTTTTGCATGGAGCAAGCGGCGTTGGCTGCCGAGGCCCAATGTACCTACATTGCGCCATATGTCAATGAGCTCAAGGTTCATTTCGAAGCTGGGTGAGTTTGGTTTGCCAAGGGCCCTCGGCATACTAACAATCGCAGCTACGTTGACGAAAACAAAGCCTTTGAGTTTTGTCGCGAAGCACAAGCCTACTACATTTGCCATTCATTCCGCACACAAGTGTTGGCAGCATCACTCACATCTGTGGATGAAGTGATGCAGATTGCCGGAATCCAACATGTCACGATTTCACCGAATTTGCTCAATGGCCTCGCTTCGACTGAATTGTCGACCTGGAATGGCAAACTGGGCGAATACTTTGCGCAAGGTCCCACAAACAAGAGCTGGGAAACGAGCGACTACAATGCCCTGGTTAGGGATGAGAGCTCATGGAGAATGGCTTTCACCAGAAGTGGCTTTGGTACGAGTGAAGGTAAGATTATCCAGGCCATCAACTACTTTGCCGACTTCCAAGACAAGCTCGAGGAACTTGTGAAACAGCACGCTGGATGATTCCGGACGCATCGGTGCGTCAACTTGGTGTTGCAACATCCAACACCCAGAACGAAATTGGACAAGGATAGCATCTTACAATACCATGATGAACGACTTCATTCACAGCCCCCAATCGCCCCTCTCGTGATTCCTCGTTATTTGCCTCTGAACAAAGAAGGTCAAATAACTGATTGCCAGTCGCTATTTTCACGCAACAGTGTGTTTCTAGCTTCTTTGTTGACATTGATTGAGCTTCCCCTCTTTTTGGACCTACCAAGTCCGGCTGGAGACAAAGAACAGGCACACAACTTTTCTGATTGAGGGAGGCCTGATTGCACCCCGATCGAGAGGTGCTTGGAGCTTTGGCCTGCTTGTTGCTAATTTTGTGTCAATAGGTGTTATTGTCTACCTTTTTGGGGTTGACGTTTTGTGTGAATGGGCGATTGGCCGTTAGGCCACCAACAGTTTTTGTTGCCAATGGTCTATTGCTCTGTCTCGATGCATACACACGGATTGCAACAGACTCCAAGAAAACATTCATAAAACAAAATTATTCTTGTTATAGCAGTTGGAATTAACGCAACATGTTGACCTTTGAACCAGCCCTCGAAAACAAGATCAGCTAAGCTCAAAGGATGAACGGTAACGCCGAGAAAAGGCGATCCTCGTCACAGACCACCCATGAACTTGTCAAAGAGAAGACATGTCTCTTTGTTACCAACACCACGGCAAACCACTTCTGGTACGTGCGAGATACTAGTCTGAGAACAATGGTATTGCACCCAGGTCATTGCGACCACGGCGAGGTTTACCTCAAAGGATCTTCTTGCACCAGGTATGCGATTTAACACCCTCTGCAACCCTCCAGAATTTTTGACCGGTATGATCTCCTTCTCTTTATGTCATTTTCCTTGTTCTTTCCACACCAACTGAGCTCTCAGAATACTCTCACATACACTCATTTGTTGATACCCTTTATCTCTGCATCTTTACTTGGCCTTTCATTATACACATAGAGCGTAACCCTCGCAGTCCACCTTTGACGAGCACCTCATCTTGTGATAGTGTATGGCTGTTCGCGAAAATGGAGGAAATGACCGGCATTCTCTCGTCTGCGGGTCAGGATGAGTCCTCCCTCGATTACGTATCTTCTGACATTACCGCGGCACGCCTCGATCTTCTAGTCGGTCCAAACGATTCAAATTGGGTGGAGAAGCACAAGTTCTTCACTGAGAGACTGAAGTCGGATGTTCCCATCAAAGACATCATTCGAGAAAACTTCACATACCATGAGAGTCGCTTGTTGATGCCATCTGATCGCGCAGACGTGCAGGAATTGCAAGCTGCCAATACGAAGCGCTACGAGGCCCTTTTCAGTGATCGCTTCAAGGGCTTCGAGGACTCTTTGGCCACAAAGCTCACGATGATGTACTTTGGCTTGCCAATTGCTCCGATGGAGGACATTCTCAAAGAGCTCTCTATGGCTGTCGGTATGATGGAGGAAGTCCCGATGTACAACATCAAACCACCGCT
This sequence comes from Fusarium agapanthi, assembly GCA_001654545.1. NCBI lineage: Eukaryota > Fungi > Ascomycota > Sordariomycetes > Hypocreales > Nectriaceae > Fusarium > Fusarium agapanthi. The sequence goes on along the minus strand of LTDI01000060.1, from coordinate 181,263 downwards.
GCATTTTCTTACCGCCCACGAACGTCGCAACTGGGGAAAGGGTAGCCTGAAAGGTAAGCTATTACGAACACCTTCAGAACCCCCAGTACATGACTAACAGCTTCAAGCCAAGGAAGCCTTCAGTTGGCCCGTCCCGGTCCCAAAGAAAAGCGATCCAATTTTGAGTCTTCGTGGAGGTGAAGGACCTAGCTCACAACGCGGTGATCACGTCTTTTATGACTACGTCCCCTCAACTGAGACTCCCGCAACCCTTGAAGAAGGATGGACTTATATTTATGGCCTCTATGGGCGCTTGCCATTTAATCCTCGCAAGTGGCGATCATTTGCACTCGTTCTACGACAACTGTTGTATAATCACCCTGACTATATTAGGGAGAGGCAGTACATATTCGACCTCCATGTTATTGACAAGAAGACCGGAGACCGGAAAATCATTCGTGACAAGCTGCCCGTGTCGGCTGGTAGCAAAGCAATGCTCTTCCTCGAGGAACATTTTACCCACGGCTCGAAAGACAAGGGGCACAAGGATTGCTGTACTCTTTTTATTGATCATGTCCAGAAGGAATCAGATGGCACAGTCGAGCATTGGGAACCTTCCAAGCAGGAACTGGAGACAGACACTGTCAGGATTGGGCGCTCTCTTGGGGCTTTCCCCAACGGGCCAGAGGAAGAAGCTATAAGTTATGCTTATATCCCATTTCCCAAGATCAAAACTCCGCGCTTCGTTGCTAGCAACTATGCATCTCAACAGTACAATAATCACTTCAGGGCCGCCACTGATATCCTCTTTGGTCGACCTATGGGCTACAAAGACGCGGGATGCTCCGAGTACAACCATGCCTTGTTCCGTCTCTACGACAGAAACAAGCCAGACGCTCCATTGACCGTACCCATCGTTTACGGTGCCATGGGTCTGCCGCAATCGGCCTGGGAGCTTCTCCACCCGCTGAACAACCCCGGCGCTTGCTGGATGATTGAATGCACCTGGCTCGACCCCGATGTGGTGCCTCTTATCTTTCCCAACTATTACCCAAGCCCTAATCCTCACTTGTTAGAAGACGACAGTAATTACGGTGACGAGTTTGATAATGTCTTCCACCCGATCTGTGAGATTTCTACAGAGGCTTTTGACATTGAGTCGAGCAGAAAGCTCGAAACAGTGTATGTCCTTGAAGGTGACCCAAGAAATAGGTATGGGGAAGGCATCAAGGGCTTGGAGGTTGTCCCGAAACGTGGTAATTCTGGTGGGAGACATGATCCCGTCGGACGCGTTGTTGGCCAGAAGATCCAAGATCTGTCGGCCTGGTTTTTGACCGCTCACCCTCATTTTCGCCCTGGGCACTGTCGCCTGTTCCCTGCTTGGCACGATGGACAAGACATCTCGGTCGAGTTGCCACCTCTGACATCCACAGCCCAACAGCTCTTTGCTGCTATCGATCAGCTGGTATCCAAGACCAAGTACATGAGAGCCATGGGCCAGGGCCTCATGTTACTCAAAGAGACTCCTTGTGCCAACAGCCGTCCAAGTCGAGACACACCATCGTACCTGATGCGCCCTGACTCATCCGACGATGACTGGTATCGTGTGAGAGAGTCCATTACATCCTCAGACATAAGAGTTGAGTTTGTCAACAAATCAGATGTTGACTGGGAAGAATGCATATCAGAGACCAACATCTGGGGCGTCCGTGAGCTTAAACCCGAATTACAAGTCTCCCGCCCTCGGCTAGGTGGTGATACTCTTGAAATCAAGGACGTCGACGATCAAATAGCCGACCCTGCCGCCAATTATCCCTCGGCACCTGCAATTCTGGGCTCTCCAGGCTCTCAAAACAACAAGGAGCTCTCAGCTCTCAGAGCCAAGGCGTTTGTTAGCCCTACACTGCCTCATGTTGAACTTAGAGGACCTCCGCCTCCGAAGCTTGCGCTGCCTCAGGCCTCCACGCTTGATAGCGAATCTGAAGCCGAAGAGGAGCAGGAGCAGGAGCAGGAGTATGATGTCGGTGTGTTGGCGACCAGTCGGCCTGACTGGGCCAACAAACCTTATTCCGCAGACCGTCAACGAGTTGACAAAACAGCAAGCCCAGACTCAGAAGAGGATATTTATGGCTATTCAGGAGATGACTCGCCCATTAGAGATGTTTCGGTGTCTGGAGACGCCTCTAATCAAAGGGATGAGATAACAATCTCCAGTGATCACAGAAGTGATGCATCAAGCAGTGGGGATGATAACGATGACAGTGAAGGTGGTAATAGGACTGAACATGGCACTGCCTCCCGTCCTGGTCCTCCCAACTGGTCACCGTGGGATCTTGATGAGAACACACCACGAGTGGCCCGAGAACGCACATGGGCCACTCAACCCAGTATCTTTGGTAACCTCAGAGCTGAGTCTGAACCAGCTGTAATTGGCATCCCTTTGACTGCAGCGCCTGTAGAGAAAATGCTTCGCACCGACGATTCTGGCAATGTCGCGATGATCTCCAAAGCCATTCTCACACCCAATGAGCAAGCCAAGCTCCAACGCGCCCTCTGGAACACTCGTAATCTGCTTCTCAAGCGCACCATACAGTGCATCTTCGAGAACTGCGACTTCACCTGCCGGACTGACGATCACGAGGCCAGGAAGAAACATATTCTGGAAGCTCATAATTCGCGAATGTGTCCTTGGTGCGACGAGCCAATGTTTGAATGGTGGGATAAGTCTCAGAGGACGAAGCATATGCGGGAGAAGCATACTAAGAATCTGAAAGATGTCTTGGGTATTGTGGATGGACCTGTCAATAAGGCGACGCCTGCAGTACCTCGCCCATCGAAGCCCTCTCAGCAACCTGCGAGCTATCCCCGACCCCAGTCTGCTCAACCCCCATCTGCTCCAACGTTCTCTCTGGGACAAGTTGACAGTCCTTTCACTACGCTTCGTTCAGCCCCCCCTCGCAACCCAGCTCCTGCGGCTCATATGGAACCCAGTACAGTTCCGGACCCTGGTGGGCCACATCGTTTAGAACGCCTTATGCAATCATCTCGTGCAGTACCACCAAACCTCGCCTCCGGTAGTAGGACGCACAAACCACCAACAGTAGACACACCAACAACAGAAATGTCTGGCCATATTGAGAGGGAGCTTAAACATTCGAGAAAGTTATGGGAATCAAAGGCACGTAAACTTGCTGAACCTCCGCGAACTCTCACAAACCCTCTTGCCTGGTATGATATGACTGGACGAGTGATTGTTGTTGATCCTCCAGAGGTTTGTCCCATCCCAAGGTGCGGATATGACATCAGCTGGCTCGGTTCTTGGGGCCTATATGACCACATCACGAGAGGCCATTGGGAAAAAGAAGTTATGGAGTGTCCATTCTGCGCTCTTCCGTTCTATGTCGAGGGCACAGATGAGAAAGGCAATAAAACAAGAAACCAACGCGGGGAAGCAGAATGTATGAAGCACTTGGACTGCCATGTCTATGAACTCTGGAAAAGTCTGCAGCCAATTATGGATCGTCCGGAGATGGTCTATTCTCATAACGCCGGGAGTCCGTTGAGGGGGGTAGTAGAAACCGTTCGGGTGATCGAACCAGAGACTTATCTTGAAGGGCAACAGATCTCACAGCGTCCTCCCGTTAAGAAGTGTAAGTACTTCGGGAAGTGTGGTATGGTCATCTGGGGTATGACTATCGAGGAGTATGATCGGCATATTGAGGAATATCATACAAACCAAGACTCAGATGGCGAGGATGATGACGAAGACATGGACGATGTCGATGTCGATGTTGATGACGAGGATGAGAGCAGTAATGACAGCGACAATTACCATGTCCATGACAATGGGGACCGTGGCAGTTCTAGCAAGCGACAACCTGCAGGTCGTTCACGTGCCCGAAGCCAGTCTGCTCAGAATGCCTCAAACAACAGATCTCCAAGCCCAACCCCGCGTGTAGCTGAGGTCTTTTCAGGAGATAAGGTTGTGGATGAGTCCAACGAGTCAACTGGCGCCGTGGTGGTGACGAAGAAGCCTGCTCCCAAGAAGCCTGCCCCGAAGCTTGCCCCAAAGCCTGCCTCCAGTAAACCCCCTTCCAAGAAAGCGCTTGGGAAACGCAAGGCGGTGACACAGGAGATCGAATCGGCGGCTGAGAGCCACAGCGAAGCCCCTTCTACAGTTTCTCGTGGTCGGCGACGACATACCGAGGCTCAGGAAGAACCGCCCGAGACAACGGCTTCCTCCACTGAAGCACAAGGCAGCGAAGCTCCGGGTAGCGTCGCCCGAGGACGAGCGCGGGGCAAGAAGGCCAAGAAGACTCGCCGTACTGGAGAGAAGGATGGCCAGTACGAAGATGATGGGTATGAGACTGATGACTACGACGAGGAACCAAATGAGAAAGGAGGAAGGCCCTTCCGTCGCCGAGCGAAGTCTCCAGACTGGGAGGAGAAGCTCGGTCCTGACGATCCTAAATTTGATCCCGACGACGACATGTACTGCTCCAAGTGTCTGCGCAAGGTACCTAAGAAGCAAAGCAAGAGTTCCAACCACCCAATCATCAATCGCAATCCAGAAGTCGAGGTTTGTATCTAGCCATCTCATTCTGAAATACATACATACTAACATATAACAGGCCCATACTGATAAGAAGCGATGCTGTGGTATTCGCAACGCCCCAGGCTCAATCGAAGGTCTCCCCAACCGCAGCGGCTGGATCAAAGGCTCTGACATACGCAAGACGCTCGGTGATATCAAGAAATCATTCCGCCGTCGCTACCCAACATATGCACGCACAGTCTATCCCCTCAACTCAAACGACCAGTACGCATCAGTTTGGCGCTCCGACCCCAATAACCCAGACAACCATGAATGGTGGGACATTCCTTGGCCTCCCTACGAAGGGGACCCTCCATTCCCTGGATCGTGGGTAGCACCCGGTCTGCCGTGGGATAACACCTCGGACGGACGGCAGCGACGCAAGATGTACACTGGAGTAGAAGTCCCTGATTCTTGGTATACGTATCAGAGCGAAACTGAGACTGATGGGTCGATGCGTGGGACTGTTCCGGAGAATATTCGTCGTAATCTCACTATTGATGCTACGCCGGCGTTGAAGAGGCCCGAGAGTGCGATTGCTTCAATTGAGGAGGAGACTGAGGAACAACCTGCTGCGAAGAAGCCCAAGCTTGGTAAGTCCTCCACATCCCTACCTCTCTTCATTTTGCTTGTTATGGACGTGGCTGACATTATCACAGGAGCCATTCCCAGACGTGGAAGAAAGCCTAGCACGCAACCATCGCGTGCCTCGAGTCGAATTCGGATGCAGAGAACCGGTACCGCTTCTACTGCCCCTTCGACGGCTGTTTCGAGAGCTACGTCAGTTGCGGCTGCGCCCAAGGCTACTTCAAAAGCTCCGAAAACTGTCCCGAAAGCTGCCCCGAAAGCTGCTCCAAAGGCCGCACCCAAGCCTGCACCTAAAAAGGCGACTGGTTCAAAGACTGCCACTCCTGCTCCAGAGCCTGACTATGATAGCAGTGATCCAGATAGGTGATTCGTTTGACAGCATGGCAGTCGAGCTGGGCTGGGTTAGTTCTGTTGAGATATGATGGGTAATTTGTATGTTGAATACTGGATTGAGTATGTACTTTGTTTTGTTGTTGGGTCAAGATTTGGTACTGGAGTCTGGTTGTAATGAGTTTGTTCGCTGGGTTGTACCTCTGTATGGACAATGATTAATCGGAATCTTGCATGTTTTGCTATGTATCTAGATCTCTTTGCTGCTATCGCAATTGCCTCTCATTATACTGTCTGTAACACCCCAAAGCACATTGATCTCGCATGTCTGTCTCGAATAGAACTCCATTGCAACGCCTATTTATCCCCTTGTGACAACTCTATCAGAGGTCGTCAGTCCGAATACATGTGAAAGTCGACGACATACACGCCTTGCAAGATATCACCAGTTCCTCTAGAGCCCTGTCCGTTCCTCCTTGTTCGAACCCTTAGTTTTATCATATTATAATGCTTCGATAGCATTGAGGAGAACATCAACTCCTGCGTCGCCCATCTCGCCCTTATCACCGAGTAGTGCACCGATGTCGCTGAGAATACCCAGCGGGATGTAACATCCTGTCTTTGCCTTCTCAAGACTATCCTTGAGTCGGCTGGTGTGCTCCCATTCTTTGGCAGCGACTTCTGCGCGGTCGATGACGCGTGATGAGATACCGCACATAGCGGCGCAGTGCATACCGAAACTACCCTCGGCGACACCGTCTTCCAGCTTGTACAAGAAGGTAACGCGACGCTCCTCGTCATCAACGTGGATCTGCATCCTTCGCGCTCGGATCTCAGGATGGTTCTCGAACTCTGTCGCGAGAGAGTGGTAGTGAGTAGCAAAGTAACCGACGCAGCCAATATGAGTAGCGACGTGATGAAGAACAGCCTGGGCGACGGCGACACCATCGTAAGAGCTTGTTCCACGACCAAGTTCATCCAGAATGACCAGCGATCGGGGTGTGGCTTCGGAGAGAATCTTCTTGGTCTCGGAAAGCTCAACAAAGAAGGTCGATTGAGCGGCGAAGATGTTGTCGTTGGCGCCGAGACGAGACATGATGCGATCGACGGGAGTGAGGCGTGCGAAAGTGGCAGGGACATAGCATCCGATCTGGGCCATGATGACGGCGACACAAGACTGTCGTTGTTAGTATTGGAAAAGGATAGAGAAAGAGGACAAAACCTACCATGCGAAGGACGGTGGATTTACCGGCAGCGTTGGCTCCGGTCAACAAGTTGATCTTGGCTTGGTCACCACCAAGCTTGATATCGTTAGGGATGAAGTCGTCCACTGTGTTCATCATACAAGGATGTCGCAGCTCCTGGAAGTCAACAGTGCTGCGCTCCTCGTCCACGAACTCGGGACGGCAGCTTGGCTGGCCAAGCGAAGCGGATGCCTTGGCTAGGCTGACAAGACAATCCAGCTGGGAGATAATTTTGATGGCTTGCAGCCAGGTCTCATAGTCAACATCGAACTTTTGGAAGAATCGCGACGCAACTTCTCGTACGAGCTGTGAGTGCGTTTCTTCCGCTTCTTGAAGCTCTCGCACAAGTTGAGATAGTTCGGGGAAGTACCAACGCTTGACATCCTTGGTCGCCGACATTTGGCGGAAGGTTGAAGGAACCTTGACGCTCTTTGGAGCCTCCAACTGGTAGATCTCTTTACCAACGTCTGTGAACTTGAGGAGCTTGCACTTGAACTCCTTCTTCTTCTCGGCCAAGAGATCCTCGAGTTGCTGCTTAATCTCCTCGATACGATCGGAACTCTGGTCGAAATCTTCTTCAATACCACGCTCGGGAATGAGTAGCTTCTCGTCGCGCGCCTTGCTACGATCAAATGCTGATCTCCAATAACTCAAAGGCTCATCAAGATTGGGCATTGACGAGATCAGGCGATCGACAAGGCCATTACCACCCTTGTAGGATCCCAGAAGGCTCATAGTGTACTCTATCTGCTCAAAGCCTTCCAGGACCTTGACAAAGTCCTCGGGTTTGCACGCCCCAGCGTGTATTCGGGAGATGAGTCGCTCCAAGTCGGGCATCTTGACGAGCTGTGAAGCAAATTGTTCCCGAACTGTCTGATCAGCATTGAGCATCTCGACAGCATCGAGACGTTCGTTGATGCGATCAATGTTGCAAAGCGGGTGCGCGACCCATGATCGGAAGAGGCGTTTTCCAAAGGGCGTGACGCACTTATTAAGTAAGCTGAACAACGTACCCTCGGAACCGCCATTGACTGAGTTGGAGAAGACTTCGAGGTTGATGAGCGTTTGCCCATCCAGGATCAATGTTCCGTTCTTCTGAATTGGGTTGTAAAGCTCGAAGTTGCCCTGCGACAGCAGAGGTCTCTCAAGCTTGAGAAAGCGCAAGTATGAGACCAAGGCACCAGTTGCCGACATGGCCAAGTCATCATCACGCAGCGACTGAAGAATCTCAGGCCAAACCTCTTCATCAGCATTTTCTGACTTGAAGTAGCCTCCACAGTCGAGTTCGCGACGGGTCTTATCCGCCTCCCAGAACTCGTCACCTGGCTTGAGGTGTGTCCAGATGGTAGTTGGGCTAGTGTTGTTCTTGAGGATACGCAGTGCCTTCGTAGACAAGCGAGACTTCTCCAGGAGTAGTTCTCGTGGGCCGGTTTGAGCGATGAGGGTCTCAAACTTGGTCAAATCCACATCGTCCACAAAGGTAGAAAGATAAAAGCGTCCAGTGGCGGTGTCAGCAAAGGCGATACCAAAAGCAGGGAGATTGTCAACGACAGATTCCTTGATAGCGACACAGTAGGAGGCCATGTCATCTTGCAACATGCTACCGTCGACAAGTGTTCCGGCTGTAAGGATGCAAGCAAGCTCACGGGTGATAACCTTGTCAGCCTTCTTGCTCTTATCCTGTCGCTCGCGCATCTCTTTACCCAAGTTTGTCTCCATCTGATCGACACGAGCAACTTTGTATTGTTTGGCGATAAACTGGTTCACCCAGTGATCGAGCGAACTCTCAGGCACTCCAACCATACGCATGTTGACCCGGTCTGTCATCTTGAAGTCGAACTCCTGATGCCCCACGGTGGCATCGTTCTCATATAATTCGTAAAACTTGCCCTTCTTGAAGAAGACAATTGTATCCCAAAGGTTCTGCTTGATCTTCCAGTATTGAGTTTCGAAAGGAGAAAACTTGTGCCAAGCAGCAGGAGGAATGTAAATTGTTCGCTTGTCGTACTCGGGATGGTCGGGCTTTCGCTTGTCCTTATCCATAATATTGGCAAGCCAAGGATACCTTTGATCGGGATCTTTGGTGTGTGCCTTCTCCTTATACTTGGGGTCCCTTATGACCACTCTTTCAGCGGGCTTGATGACCGGTTGCTTATCGGTAGAGGCAGCGTTGTAACTCCATTGTGAGGCCGTAGCGCCCCCCACATCATCCATCAGCTCATCCTCTTCAAGAATGCTCTCCTTGATGTCTATTTCGGGTTCGGGTATGGGCGATGACTTATTGGATCGTTTTCGGGGAGCAGCGGGCTTTGAGGGTCGCTTTCGCTTCTTGGAACGAGAGGCATCTTCGTCTGAGTCTGATGCGATAAAGTCATCCATGGTATCTGCAATCGTTAGAGTTGAACAGTGAATCAGACACGGGGAGACATACCACTATCGTGCTTCTCTGCGTCTTCCTCTTCTTGTTCTTCGTAATCGTCCTCATCCCTAACAACCAGTTGCCGTACTCTCGTTCTTCGACGCGAGCTTGCAGGCCCGCCAAATTGAAATGGTTCGTCTTCCTCTGAGGACTCGGCGTAACTAACAACCTTTTTGACCTTCGGAGGCATCAGTGGCTGATCTGGCTAGTATCTTACATTGGGAGTTTCTCACCTTTCGAGTCGGACTACTGGGGAGAGCGTCGTGGCTCATCTTTCTGGAGGGCTTCTGTCGGTTTGTGTCAGCTCGTGTCGCTGCGCATTCTCGGGGCATTCTTTACCTTCATGGTGGAATCGAGATTCTCCTGGGAGCTCGGGGGCTCGATAGCGTCACTATCAGGCACAGGGGTTGTTTGCTTGATGGCGACAGTTGGCTTGGGCTCGGTCTTGGAGAGCGGAGTTGTCTTTGGCAAAGAATTTGCCTTTGTTGTTTCTTTCAAGCAAGAGGATTGCTTGGTCGTGGGAGAGTCTTTTGCAAGAGGCGATGATGCGGGAGCTGCGGGGGAAGAGGGCGGCGCTTTTTGGAAGAAGGAAACGATTGAACGCTGCTTGGCTGAAGAAGTAGTGGCAGCCGGTTTGGTCGCCTTAGCGGGCGTTCGGGCCGCAGATGATCGCTGGCTCGTCATGATGGTGAATGGCCTCAGCAGTGCGCAGCGATTATAAATGTACTAGGCAGGGCCTCGACAGGCGTGAATCAGGTCAAAGAGGCAATGGACAGTATTGGATGACGAGTATGTGTCGGTAGGCAAACAATCAGTAACAATTGACAAAATAACAAAAGTCTGGACGAAAGAGAACGAGTAGGTGATTAAATGAAGTTGAGGATGGTGGATGGGAAGCTTCAGATTGGGAGGGCCATGTCCTTCTTAGATTGAGCTGGTAGTCGCGTCAAGTAATTTAGGGGACAGGTTGCACGCGTCCTCACGCGTTAATTGGAAAGTGACAGCCCAGCAACAGAGTCTTGCGAGTCTTTCGCACTGGGCAAGCACGCTCGGTACGCGGTGAGCGTTGAGAGGCCCCACTTGCCGGCAGTTCTTATCGCAAACCAATCAGCATCCTCATTGTGATCAGCAAGACTCCTGACCTACCCTGGATCACCTGCACATCCTGTCGTGCCGTGAACAATGATGATGGCAGAGATCACTGAGTTGAAGTCTAGTTAATGCAGTGAAAAAATCTGTAATGCTGGGATGATTCTTTTCACTCAGCGACTGTAAGCTCAGCTTCTTAACAGTGTTTCATTATTGTTTAAGCATGTCCGTTCTTGCCAGCTCAAATGGAGGAAGCAAGTTTCCAAGTTGCTCATAATCCAATCACACCAGCAATTTCTATCAACTTGGTAAGAGACAAACCAATGGTTGATTCTTTTACCGGATCACAAGGTCGGCAGCCTGTCAGTTTGTGCTACAGAACAACCTGAAAATTGAATGTACTCTCCAACTGTAATATTGAAGGTCCGTTGACCGTTACTAAGATCGACTCGCTCAGGATACCTTACCAAACCCTTGGTAATGGCAACATTTATACTCGGACCTGGCCCTCCAGCCTTGGCCGTGTTATTACATAATTATTTACTTCTCGCAAAAACGTGATTCTGGCTCTCTGTGAGCTTGTGTAACAGAAACTAGCACAGTTGGTTATCATGGCACTCGTTTCAAAGCCAAGGTCAATAGGCTACAGCCATCGGTATCTCATTCATCGTACACACTAATTACCCCAAACTCAACTCAACGCTTAACCGTTGAACTTTCTAACCTTGAAAGGGCTCGCAGAAGCCTGAGGCGCAACACACTTATTCGCCAAAGCAGCCTTACCCTCCGCACTAGTAGCACTAACACAATCCACACCAATATCCTTAACACCATCACACAGGAACACAGGGTCTCCACCACAAGGAGTCTTGATGTTAAAGTCCTTGAACTTGATGTTCTCACAGACAGCATCCTTGCTAGTCGAGCAAGTCAACCTGGCAACAGCGTTTCCATACTTGCCGGAGCTGTAACCGGTGAAGTTATCGAAGAGAACGTTGGTGATGTTCATGCGAGAGGGGTACTGAGCGCAGGTGGTAGCGTTGATGTTGAAGTAGCACGAGTCGATGAAGGCGGTGTACTCGTTGTTGCCGCCCCAGAAGTTGCGGAAAGTCACGTTGTCGATGAATCCGTAGCCGACGTCGGGGCCGGCCCAGGTCTTGAGACGGGCGCCGTGCTGGCCGTTGAGCATCCAGACGTTCTCGATGACGACGTCCTTGACGAAGGACATCTCACCCTTGTACTGGCCGAGAGAGCCAATGGACTGACCGTGGGTGCCTAATCTCATTAGTAAAGACTATTGGATGCGAGGAGTGAAGAGGCTCACCATTGCAGTACATGGTGTCGACGTGGACGTTGGTGGCGTTGCTCTTGGGGGAGAAGCAATCGTCACCAATGTCAACCCAGGCACGCTCGACATTGAGGTTCTCGACGTTAAGGGAGTCAAAGAAGTCAGTGTTCTTGGGAAGAGCAGTGGCGTTGGTGGAGCGAGCAGTGCAGATGACGTCCTTGAAGGAGATGTCCTTGGCTAGGAGACTTTTAGTACGCGATCATCAGGTCTTGGTTAGAGAGTTCCTTACAGGTGACGACAAAGTTGGTCCAGCAAGGGGAGTCCTTGAAGTGAACTCCCTGGATGTCCAGGTTGGTGGCGTTCTGAGCATAGAACAGAATAGGTCGGAGATAGGCGTTGGTAGTGTCAAGAATCTCCTTGCCGGCGAACTCTGGTCATTGTTAGTATACAATCTGGAATATGTTGAGTAAGAGACATACCATTCCACCATCGCTGACCGTTACCGTTCAGAACACCCTTTCCGTAAAGCTTGATGTTCTTGCCACCCCACTTCCAGAACATGATCGAGTTCTACAACCATTAGTCTCAACTCATTCATCACGAAGTTTCAAACATACCTGGAAAGGATGCTTATAAGCATTCTTCTGCCAGTACTCCGTATCATTGGTGAACTTAATCTCACCCTCAAGATGAACATGAATGTCATTCAAAAAGGTGAGATCAAGGGGCTTTCCAATGACAAAAGTCTGACCCTTGGGGAGATACAGCGTACCTCCCTTGTTCGCCTTCTTCAAGCCCTTGTAGAACTCTGAAGATACATCATCGTGGTCGTTCTTACTATGTCTGATAGTATAGACCTTGCGATGACTTCTCTTGACGGGGAGTTCATAGGGATGCTTGGCGCGGAACTCTTCAATGCTGCGAGGAACACCGGCAGGGAGGTCGATGGCCTCGGCGAGAACGCCTGCGAAGAGGGAGAGGGTTGAGAAGAAGCTCGAGACCTTCATTGTGAAAAGGATTGACAGTGGAGAAGATGAGTTGGCTTGAGGGTCAGAAGAAAGGAAACCTAGGGATGTTTAGAGGTTTTATATACAAAGAGTGGATGATCATTTCGGAGGTACTCCCGAATACATGACCCCCAGAATCTCAAGCGGGTCTAAACTGCATAGCTAACTTAGTTTAATGGCCCTCGTCTCATGTCAAAAAAGTTAACGAACCCCAGATTGGAAGTGTTGTCTTCGCTAACAAAGCGTCGTCTACACTGGCCCTCTGAATAAGCTTGTTCCCAGCGCGCAGCCTCTCATTCGTGGACTGTAATTTATCCGCGGCTCAGAGTTCCCGTGGAGCTGTATTTCCCCATTCTTAGCGGTAGATCACCCCGCCCCCATCGACGCTGGGGACGAAGGTAATTCCCCCGCAAACCCCAACGTTAAAATTCGAGGGGGCAACGCGAGCCAGATCGACTGTTTGAGAAGCGGTGACATGTTTTTCTGTTAAATTCAAGGACCAGGGTTTTGGTGAAGGGTTCGTGATTTTGGGGTGTTGAGCGGTCTGGATGCGCGTGCGGCTGGGCCTGACCCTGTCGTGGGTTTCAGAGTTGTAGTTAAACTTAAGGATAAAGAACTTTAGATGTAGCCCTGGTAGGACCGAGTTATCTACGGACGGACATCATGCGAGACTGCGGAAGACTGGTCTAGAGTTCGACTGAGGATAGTCTAGAGTCAATTTAATCATGCAAAACTGAGGCACGGAATGGGCTATCGGCAAACGCTGAGATGTATTCATATTAGTGAAGTCAGAGCTGGAGGACACATTCCTCTCATTTTTATGATATTAGTAGATCGGAGACTCGAAGACCATGCTCAAGTTTGAGTGACTAGAAGAACATGCGAGTATTGAAGGATGCACCTCCAGACTCTGTGATCTTGGTGTAGAGGAATTTACCCAAGTCGTTAGCATTGCTATGTGCTCACAAGACATATAAGTCCTTGACTTCACTTTCTAGTCAGGGGAATGTAAGCAAAAATCGTTAATCTTTATAGTTACTACTCTGATGTATTCTAATCCGCTAAAATACATCAAATAACATTTGTAGCTCCAGATTCAGTCATATTCCAGTAGCCAAACCCAGGCGCATTACTCCATGTTCTGCCTAAGATCTTTCTCCCATTCTCTCTGTGCTTTCTCATCAGCGGCCAAACCAGCCTTAGCCGACTGTATTTGCACCGTGATGAAAATCAAGCCAGCCCGGTACCAGTCCAGAACCCAATCTGACATTGACTTGTTGCATTAAGATTTTCGGCACCCTTGACCTCCTTTTGTGCCGATGCTGCCATCTCAACAACACCCAGCCAAAATGCCATGCCGAGGTAGAGCAGGCTAGTGATAAACGCACCTCCCAATGCTTGTAGATGATTAGGTAGGGATGTTGCGATAATGAAGTTGTGTATGTTAAAGGTAATGTCTACCCCAACTATTGCGAAAATCATGGCGGGGAAGACGAATGTCCACCCGAGGAATGTGTTTGATATTCTGCTGTCAGGTATGATTGGAAATAGAATCGACGAGCCGAGGAAACCAAGACAGAAGATGATGAGGAATTGTTGTCCGTTGAGGATATGAAGAGCAAAGCCGCCGATGACAGCAAGGATGAAACCTCCAGCTGCGAGACGAATGAACCAAGAGGTGGTCAGTAAAGGTCCAGTATATAGGACTGATTCGATGCTAAGAAATATATTAGCTGAGATTGGTATTTGGTGGACGGGGCAGAACTTACTAGAAGCTAGCGTAGCAAAGTACCAGGCTGAGAGATCCATAGGAGACGAATAGTGCAACGATCAATCGACTCATGTACTTCGTGTTGAAAACCACTGCTGGAATAAGAGGCTTTCTTGCCCTCCATCTCTCAACGTAAACAAACAGCGCAAGACACGTGATACCCAAGATCAAGGCAACATAGGGGTAAGGGGCGTTTCCTCCATCAGTCAATGCATATACCACCAACGCAAGAACCGGTACAACAGTAGCCGTACCTAACCAATCCATCTCGAGGTCAAGCCGTGGATACTCATGGCTCCTTAGAATAGTCAAAGACTAGTGATGAAGATACTGGTATAAAAGAATGTACTAATGGAGAAATACCATTTCCAGCCAAGGAACTCAGCAGACAATGCACCAAAGAAGATTCCAGAGTAGAAACCGATGCAGAAAAAGGCCCCAAATGTGGTGAAAACAAGAGTGTTTCGTGGACCTGGACGATAGATGCGCGACATGATAACGACGCTAGACGGTAAGAAAGCTGAAGTACCTAAACACTGCATTGCTCGACAAGCGACAAGCATAGAAGGATTCTGACTCAAGCCAGCAATGATAGACCAAACAATTAACCAAGCATGACCACCCAGGAAGATAAACCTTCCTCCGTGAATCTCAGAGAGTCTGACGAAAGGAAGTATCAAAACAGCCGCAGTAAGATTAATAACAGCAGCAGGCCACGTCCTAACCTCATGCGAAGTATCCAACAACGAAGACAAAACGATGGGAAAGCCAGAAACAAAGTACTCGCTAATAGCTATCGAACCCACGACAGCAAAGATAAAGCCTAGCTCTGATGAGAGATTTGGAAAACATGCCGGGCGGTCTCGGTTGAGTTCTTCGTGATTGAATGATGAAGTTTCGCGGGGAGTCTTGTGTTATTGGTCGAGAACACCGCTTGGAGTGGTGAATTTCTCAGTCGTATCGTGGTAAGGACGAGGATTAGGCTGGTCTGATGGTGGTGATGAAAGATTCGGGAGGTGATTTCGCTAATAAGTCATAACGTTTTGGGTGTGGGGTTGTGGATTTTGAATCCGCTCTTGTTGGAAGACGGGCATGGAGATAAGACGGACAGAAGTGGGTATCTCTGCAGTCCGAAAGAAAGCCTCGGTTGGATCTGATGAAGTTGAGACTCTGGGTTGGGCTGTCGAGCATCAAGAGAAGAGAAAATGGCCGAACTCCGAGCTCTGGCTTCGTGGAAAATGCATTATTACTCCAAATGATCGTAAGTTCGTAATTGAAACTGAGGATTACTGCCTATTCGATATTCTGATCAATGCAATCAACTATATGCGAATTTCATCTCGTATAAGTGTGTAGTCCTCAAATCCTCTCCAGATGCTGGCAGCTTATAGCAAAGTTACAAATACTAGTACAACCCTCCAGCCCTTCAATACTTGAGAGTGCCTTTTTCCAGCCATCTGTTTGACGATAATCTCCCCAAGCTTCAGAATGAGAAAGTCCAACAAAACCCATGAGAACTGATCTCGGTACTCCATCTTCACTTCTTGCTGGAAAGTCGTTCTCCACGCCCCAGGCATGAGCTACTCTAGCCTCGCCAGGAAAAGCTTGTCTGAGATTTTCCTGAATCTTGGACGAGAGAGTTCCTTTCTTTCCCTCTGAGATGTCTTGGGGGAAGTATGCTAGTACAATCTCTGTGAGAGGTGACCCAAGAACATCCGAGGATGGGATCATCTTGATATGCTTCGTGAACTCTCCATGCGTGCAGATCTTGGGAATATCCTTGACTGCATCTGCGCCATATCTATACCAGTTAGCTACTTTATTCCAAGTAAATGTGTAAAACTTGCTCCTCAGCAAAGCGTCGATGTTGCTCGACTGAATCAAAGTCGAAAAAGCCCCAGATTTTCGATGGATCAACTGATTCCAAGCCCCAGTAGACTCGCCGAGGCCCACCCGGCTTTCTGATGACGGTGTTCCAAGCGTCTGTCAGAATCTTGCCCTCTGGGGTGGTATGGTCCATGATGTTCATGTCGGGCTTGACGCCCATGCAGCCAACTTCGGTTACGGTCATTGTGTCGTTGGCCTGATTTCTCAGAAGTTTCGTAATGTGTGGTAATCAGAGTAATTTGGGCTTCCTTTGTAGTTATTCTCAGTGTTGCTGCCTAAAAGATTGTCGCTGTTATTATTGATGCCTATTTTATCTCGTTGCCTTGCGCTCAACGAAATTACTCCACTGTATGACATACTGATCGTTCTTCCACTTATTACTTGCCTTGAGCCGTACGATCTGTCAGCCAACAACCATATCTGATACTAATTGCAGCACGTTTCTAATATTTGTCGCGTCACTAGCCACCTGATGTGAGTGGGGGATAGCCGACATAAATCGATCCGACAATGGATGCTTAATTCCCCATTTGGTGATGAAACTCAGCTAAGCCAGTAAGTTTACAGCTCTTGAAAACACCATTCATGCGTGATAAAGCGGAAGAGGCGCCAACATGACCAGACGACCATGTCAGAACAAAACTTCTTCGGGTTGCAAGCCAGAATTTCAAAGTATGTCCTCTAGTTCCAGAAAGTCTCCATAAAGCTCAGAACCAGAATCATAGTAAGGCACGCAGGGGCCCCTTAGCGGAGACGACTCGGTAGAGAGCCCCGATACGCTGAACCTGTTGCTTTCCTTGAGGATCCAATAACCTGTGTACTTGGAGATTGACGAGGGTATGTGATACGGGGCGTTCGGATAGCTGTCGACATGTGGAAGACGAATGACATCCATTTCGCCGTCAGTAGATCGCCAGATCTGATTATAAGAATGGCATATTTCTGAATACGATCCAAAGTCTGTTTCTTTTGCGTCGTACAAGATAGAATGGAATGGAGTATTCGGCAGCGAGATCGCGTGTTCTATCAGAGATGGCATCATTCGCGCAAGGTTGTCCAGATGAAGGCTGATAGTTGGCCAAGCATCAGAGCCCCAGAATGACCCAAGATGCCTTGAGCGCCCGAGAGTCAAATAAAGGCGACGTAGCCGCGGGAACTGGGTGGATGTTATTTCACACAAGTGCTTCAAATCTGCCGCATCAATGTCCCAAAGTCCGCTCTCGTATCGGGACTTCAAGTTCCAGCTGATCCCAAGTGATGTTATGGCCGCGAGGCGATGCGGTAACAAGAGTTGAGGCAGATGCTTTATCATTGCTTCATTGGTCATGATGATGGTATTCTTAGAGTAAAGGATATCGATAGCTTCGGCATAGTTGCGATATTGTTAATTGCGATGATTACGATTGCCGAAAGCCAGCAGCAAAATGAATCGTCTGATATCGGGCGGCAGCTTATAGTACGCGCAATGTTGAAAAGTCGGCCTCGGTAGTCCAGACTCTTCTGCGATATCTCGAAAGCCAGATGGAGTCAGACGTCGAGGCCGAGAGGGAGGATTTGGAAGAAGCGAAAGAGTTTCGATGGCATCTTCTTTCTCAAGATCGCGAGAGATCTCGGAAATATCAGATTCGCTTGGAGGATATGGAGAACCCTCGGGAATTCTCATTATGATGATTCAGGTTGGCAATGGAATTGAGAAGAACGAGAGCACCTGGAGGTTCGTTTTAGTGCTCGGTGGCCTGAAATAAGTGATTCGAGCGCTATTTTACTTGAAACATGAAATGTGCTTTGGCGTGGAGCCACTCAAGGACCAACAACACGTTGGTTGTGCAGAGACTCGCATTGCGTCAGCCGTGGCCAACAGAATGATAATAAATGTTCCTGGAGACTTGAGAGTCCATGCACCTCGTGCGTGATTAAATGGAAATAGCGGTCAGCTGCAGAGATAATTGCAGCCAATATACTTCACTATCGCACTGTTCTGCCTTGCCTCAGCCGCAGGAACCAAGCAGCCAATAGAACGGCGATTTTCAGCCTCTGACGACGCTTGTGATTGTGAATGTTCTGCAGAAGGTGCTGGATACGGTGGGATACCACTGGCGGCCTGGTCTTACCACTGTACTTAGCCCAACGTTTTGAAATCGGCGGCCTTGCTTATCTCTCATCCAATACTTCCCCCCTCCCTCAAAAGACCTTCTCAGCACAAGTTGAAAGAACACCATGGCCGAGTTGGCACTTGCAATCATCCCCCTGGGTCTCAAGATATGCTCCGGCCTTGTGAGCTATCTGGGCGGGCTCAAAGACCACAATGATGCCCTTGCTCGACTCAAACGCCTAGTGGGGTCCCTAGAAGGCAGTTTCCGCTTACTCGATAGTTTCCTGAAGAGTGGTCAACTATATCCGTCCGCTTCGCAAGCCGCGGCTTATGCTGTCCGATGCTTGGCTAACTGTGAGGACGGTTTGAAGGACCTCAAGGAATTTGGAGACAAGTTTGCCGCGTCCAACCCGCCTGAGTCTACCGTCAAAGATAAAGTGAAGGGCACATATCGAAAACTTTCATATCCTCTACGGCAGGCTCAACTAACACAATTGGAAAATGCTCTGGATATTCTTTGCACTCCACTCAACCTGGCTGTCCAAGGCTTGCAACTGTACGTGACTACCGAAGTCTCCAAGACTTTCATTAACACTTGACCAGAGAGCTACAAGCTGTGACTTCTGATGCTATGATTCTAAATTCTGCAAGCGCCCAGAAAACAGCACTTGAGGTCTCGACGCTGGCTGCTACGATATCTGGTCTCGCTAGTTCTGTCTCTATCATTCGACCACAGCTTCCTTCACTTCAGACTTCTGTCGATTCAGTGACTCCTCAGGTCAACTTGATGATTAAAGCACATTTAGACAAACAGATGAATGAGATACAAGCATCATTCCAACGAGCGGAGTCTGCAGCGTTGCAACGCCATGTTCAAACTGCTAAGCTGCTGTCACATCTCCGAGTAGATGGCCAGAATCCTACCCAGGCTGTTTGCAGGCTCGCCTCTAGGCCAAGTGCATTATACGAGCTTGCTTCCTCTGCCTGCGCCTGTCCTTGTAGTGCAAGGCGGCTGCGCACACAAAGAACGTTTCGAATGGGATCGCTGTCTTTCAAAGATGAAGCTGTTTCCCACCAAAATCACTTCAAAGACTGCGATTTCTATGTCGAAGCTAATGATTGTTGGCGAGAAAGAACCTTGAGGTTCACGGGACTCACTGGACTGATAGGAAGAGCTGTTGAGTTGACATTGCGCACGACTACTGGAGCAGGCGGATTCAGCATCAGCCCCTCTATCAATTACTTTGCTATGGTTGATGAAGGTAGTTCTCCGACCTTTAGAGTCATCAACTTGCTGGTTGAAAGTCGCCTAGGAGCCCGTTGGGCGATGGAAAGTTATCCGGGACTCTTATTCGAGTCGATTACCCGAAAACTTCGATCGATCTTCCGTTCCGGGAGGGCTAGACCCACCGATGTTAACTCGCGTGGCTATTCCTTACTTCACCACTTGACCTTGACTGTTAGTCGTCAATCCGTGGTGTGAAATCGCGTGATAGCTAACTAGAACAGATGAACTCTGGTGACTTCCGAATCTTAACCCAGCAGCAGCGTGCACATCCGAGTCTAAAGTCCTTGTTCGACTTTCTTATCGCAGCAGGTATCCCAGTGTCGGCCGTAGGGTCAGATGGCCGGTATGTTGACCTTGTATTATTACGACTATAGTACTGACATAAAATAGCCTCGCCCTGCATGTGGCTGCCGACGAGTTCCTACTTCCATCCTCGATTCTTGCTCGGTTGTGTGTCGATGATGCCGAGATACCAGCCCCCAGGCAGCCAGAACTGAGGTTCGGCAGCTTTGGCCGCATAGACATAGCTAAGTATGATGGTGTGAGTCGAAGAATCGCCGAAGGTACGATGTAAAAATAAATCGCACCATGATGCATGCTAACGGTAGACCAAATAGCATTGTTTGGGCCATTAACCCTTGCGATTCTAAGGAACGACGTCGGAGAAGTTGAGAATCAAATCCGTAGGAATCCGGAATGTATGGGAGAAATCAGCTTCTATGGGGAGTCTCCTTGTTTTGTGGCAATAGAGAAACCGGAAATATTACGACTGTTGGTCGAACGAGCAACCCCAGAACAGCTTCTTCAGCCATGTCGAATAGCATCGGGCATGATTAGTCCTCTGGGTAGGTCAATCCAGATAAGCAAAAACATCTGCAACAGTCGTGGAACTACCAACGGGTCTGCTTGCCCCTGCACTGAGGCAGTCAGGATCCTGTTGGAAGCAAAATGCCCCATCAGACCATTCTACGATTTTTCGAAACGCAAAATCTTTGGCATGGTTGTATCTTTCAACCTGTTCATTGGTGCCTCCAGACATTGCAAGGTTTTGATTGCAAACCAACTACAAATGCGCCAGCTAGAATTCGGGGGGTTAACGCCAAGAAAATTGCTGCGGCTAGGAACCTATCCTTCGCGAGCAACAAAATTCGACACTCAATCTATTGAGCTTGACGATTCTCATCACAGACAAGCTGCTGACAAACTTAAAGCCTTACCAAAAGTACTGCCAGCACAAATCGGTTACATGGGGGCTGAAAAGTCCATCCTTAGACCCATATGGTTAGATATCACATGTCCTGAAGATGCATCCATCTTTTGGCATATCGGCTTCACCGATATTGATGACGCCTGGACACACCCATCACTAAGCCGCCAGGCCTTTGGTGAGTTTGGTCCAGACATACCGCAGGTCTTGCACTGCACATCGCCGCAATATGCGATGTGGCTATTTAATCACTGCCCAAACTTCTGGACTGTGATTTGTGAAATCAGCAGGTCAGAGTGTTCTAGCTTTATTCTAGCCGAGATCATCATCAACAACAGGAAGAACCTGGAGAAATACCTTGTCCGCGACCCTTTGGCTATTGAGTACACGGATAACTGTACTTGCCAGTGTTCACCTGAAGGTTACACGCCTTTGGCCCATAGTATCAGGTGCCTTTTGGAGAGATATTCATCAGATACTGACGAGTTACGATCATTTGTGGAAGACTTTGGAAAAATATTGACCATGTATCAACATACGGCTGTTTTGAGGCAAGCGGTCTTCGCCGATCTAGATATGGTACACACATGTTCCAGCAGGTCAGACATTCCAGATGAGTCATTGAGCGATCGGATCTATAACGCGACAGATGACGGTGACAAAGCAGCCTTTATCGACAGCGTAATTGCCGATTTCAGACGATTCATGCTTAAGGATATCAATGTCACGGACTACGCAGAAGAAAGTGACGACATGTATCTCTTCCGAGAGACTAGAGAATATCACGAGCGTGTTTTGGAATTCTGGGACCACGTTTTGCCATCAATGATGGGGAACTTTGAGCAGACTTTGGCATCGACGTGGAATCCTGACCTTGAGGCTTTGAAAGATATCGGGGTTACTCTATGGATCGAGGAAGAGAAGAAACAAGAAGTCCGTGCAAGGGTATACGAAGTTAGAAGGGATGATGAAGAGACTCGTAGGATAGCATTCAAGGAACTTATGGACAAGCTAGAGATGATCGAATGAACGCTAGTGGTGCCTTGCATATGGTTTGCGAGTCCTTTGGGGGGCACGGAATGGCGAAGGGCAACATAATAAAGTGATGGATTGACTCAGAGTGGCAGTTGTAAATTCTATTGCGTAATGTGATGCCACACGACACGGTCTTGTTCTGGTCTTGACTCCAGGGTGGTTAGGGTAGTACAGAAGATAATAAAATCCCCTGTTAGTCACCATCTTGAAGATATCTCCGTCGGTATTCGTTGATACAGCTCATGATGAGGCTCGTGTTGATACTTTTTCCATCAGTCGATGACTTGTACGAGGGTTCAAGTGATGGAGTTGAAAATGATGAAACACGAGAGGCTGTAGCCTATGAGTGACCCACTGTGCTCTGAAATCTGACGAATCATCTTTGCCGACGGGGACAGTCAGCACATTCGCTCTCGCTGGCTTCACCTCATCTTCGACCTCACTTCACCTTGTCAACAACTTACAACTCATCCTACTGTGGTCGGCAATACACGTGCGACGAACCGTTACTGGATTATTAGTTACCCAGTCAGACGCTTATGAATTTTTGGTTCTGCTTTGTATTGTATGAGCTCCTATTGCCATCAGATCATTCACCAAAGCCATTGGCTTACACGGCCGAGACGGCACAGCTCCCTGCAACTTCTGGCCTGAGGACACCAAATCCTCCTCCTACCTGGTATATATACCACACACTGCCCTCCTCCTCCGACCGCTTCTCCTCCTTTGTTTTACATACATTCCTTCATCACGTTATCCTTCAACCCTGGTCCTTCATCACTAATGGCCAGAATCAGACAAACAAAAAGACCATCAACACATATACAGAAGACTACTACCCCTAAGCCTCAGCCCACTTACACCATGGCTTCCTCTGGTAGTGTTTTCTCCGAGACTCTTCAAGAGATCACCAACACCAAGCTCCAGGAGCTGTCCAAGAGACGCTCTCGCTTTGAAGAAGCCAAGGCGGCGATTCTTTCTTCCGTCAAGGCAGAGAAGGATGCTGTCAAGCGTCTTGTCATCTTGAGCGATGGTGTCAAGAAGTGTTTCTCTATCAAGCTCACCAAGGAGAACAAAGTCATCTTGGGTCTCAGTAGTCACAAGCGCCTTGAGATTGACCTCAAGAACCTCGACCGCTTCCTTGGTCAGGCCAAGACGGATCCTTCTGTGTCGCAGAAGATATTGGCTGCCTGGGAAGAGTCCCTCACTCGCCAGCTTGATATGCAAGCCCTTCAGTATCAGTATGCCTGGCTCTATGGTGAGCTCGTGACCGAGTGGCTATCCGGCGATAAGGAGAAGGATCCAGAGGCAGATGTTGAGATGGGCGAGGCGTTCGAGGACGTTGGTGACCAGGCCAAATTTCAGTCCAGGGTTGACTGGGAGGACACCGTCTTTCAAGCCGCCGACATTGATACCAAGGCCCTCAACAGTTACCTCGAGCATCTTTTCGGCTCTAACAACAAGGACAAGAAGGCTATGACTAATAGTCTCAAGGTTCTTCGGCGATGTGTCTCTGACCATGAAGCATCCATCTCAACACCCAATCAGTTCACTGTTGGCTCCCTCAAGTGGACCATTGCCGGTCTTCACTCGTCAGATCTCCTCTCCAATGAGAAACGAGAAGTACTCAAGGACTTTGAAAGCAATCATATGATCTTGAAAGAGATTGCAGACGTCCTCAACATGCGCATCAACGCCCTCGAATCATGGACGTGGAACTCTGAGACTCCTGTCTCCGTCTCGATGGAGAAGAAGATCAGCGGAGTCTTCAACATACATATGCATGAGGACTTACTCCAAGCCATCTTCCTCCAGTATATTGGTGTTAAATGGAGTGTTTTCTTCAAGACAGCCTTCAAAAGATTCCGTGATTCTGTAGCCTGGAAATCGGAGAGGCAAGAGATCCCTCGAGACGATCGGCGACGACTTGGCTACTACCTCGGCCCTCTTTCTGACTCACCCTGCTTACAGCGTGAACGTGTCAAGGTCAATGAAGAGAGATATTTCATGGCACAGCTCATGGACCATGTGGATGAAATCACAGGCACTGCCGACGGTGAAGAGGAAGCTGAGTACGAACGTTTCGCCGCCGACAACAAGAAACGTAAACTCGCAGTCCAGGCACCTATTCAAGCACCTCGTAGACAACTTGCTAGCAAAGCAGCGCGAAAGTCAGCGCCATCGACCGGAGGCGTGGGGAAGGGCGGTGCGATGAGACATCGCAGGATCCTGAATACAAACAACTTTGCTGCTGAGGTTGACTACTCTGATGAGGAAGAAGAAGAAGAGGACGATGATGATGAAGACAACAAGTCTCGAAATCCAATGGCACTCAAGCAGACCTTGCTCCATCTGTTGTCTACAGAGATTACTATTAACACTCATCTTTACGGCGAGATGACGGCATTCCATTCCGTTTTTGACGACTGGAACCCCAAGCTTCCTCATGACACTGTCTTTATGATCCTCAAGTTCCTTGGTGTCTCTGAGACGTGGCTTGGGTTCTTTAAGAAGTTCCTTGAGGCACCTCTCAAGTTTGTCGACGATGACGACTCGTCTGCACGCAAGAGGCGTCGTGGTACTCCAGCAGCTCATGTGCTGAGTGATGTGTTCGGCGAGACGACTCTATTTTGCCTTGACTTTGCTGTCAACCAGGCTACCTCGAACAACCTCTGGAGAATGCATGACAACTTTTGGTTCTGGTCGCCTGACCACAAGGTAGCTGTGAAGGCATGGGACACTGTTGATGAGTTTACTATCGTCACCGGTGTTAGTGTCAATCCTACGAAGACAGGCACGGTCCGCATCTCCAAGGATAGCAATGCGACACTTCCCATCGATGATTCACTGCCAGAAGGTGAGATTCGTTGGGGACTCCTTCGCTTGTCACCCAAGACGGGCCGGTTCGAAATTGATCAGAAAATGGTCGACTCCCATATCAACGAACTTCACAAGCAGCTACTTGACAAGCGCAAGAGCATTCTTGGCTTCATCCAAGCCTGGAATACATATGCTGCGACCTTCTTTACCTCCAACTTTGGTAAAGCAGCTAATTGTTTTGGCCGTGAACACGTCGACAATATGCTTTCAACTCACAAGAAGATTGAGGAGCAGGTCTTCACAAAACTCTCAGGTGGGCAAGTCACGAGCGTGGTGGAGTTCTTGAAACAAGGGATCAGTCAGAGATTCGGCATCAAGGATATTCCTGATGGATACCTCTACTTCCCCATGGAACTTGGCGGTCTTGACCTGCAGTCCCCGTTCATTTCTCTGATGCAGATTCATGATGAAGTCTCCAAAAGTCCATCTCAGCCTATGATCGACTTCCAGGAAGATGAGCGTCACGCATACGAAGGTTACAAGCAAAAGTTCCTGAGCGGCAAAACCCGTCATGAACGATATGCTCTAGACGAACCAGACTGGGAGCCAGAAACCCAACACGAGAAAGACACCTTCATGCCCTTTGAAGAGTTCATCCGCTACCGCGAGGCTTTCTTCTTCGAGCACTTCACAGCCACCAACAGACTGCACCGCATCTTCCGCACGCTCATGAAGAGACCTACCGAGAGCAAGGTAGAGACCGATGATGGGAAGATATCAGCTGCGATGGAGCAGTTGCGCGGGGAGTCGAATCTGCAGGGTATTACTGGGTCGTGGAAGAGCATGGATGCGTATTGGACGTGGGTTGCTACGTTCTATGGGCATGAGATTGTTGAGAGGTTTGGGAGGTTGAATATTGTGAATACGGAGTTGTTGCCTATTGCTATGGTCACTTTGTTTAGGGATAAGCGTGTTAAGTGGCAGGGTTAGCTTGGATGAGGGTCTCAAGGATGGATTGGATACTGTTTATTTAAGATGTATGGAATCGCAGTGATCAAATTGATGTTGGCGGGAATATTTACCAGATTGGAATTTCACTTTTGGGTATGAAAAGATCTATCTGCTTATTGTAATTGACAAACGTATCTGTGCAGTTGAAATCGAAGCCTTAGTCTGAGAGGGTTTGAATAATCGTGCAGAATATTTAAAAAGGAGGGTCTTTGGACTGATGGAAAAATCGTCACGAGTAATAAATCTTTCTGCTGTATTTGTCACTATAACTCCACTCATCTATACAAACTACGAGTTCTTCTTCTTCACTGAAGACTATTGACTGGTAGCGACATTCTGTGCTTCTGTTCCTCACCAATCCCAACCCAAGTATTTATCGCTCAAAGTGCCCACTGCTCAACAATCTCAGCCAGAGTTGTCTCGCTACCAACATTGCCAGGGAAGACAACAAAAGGCACAGACCGATGCCGACTTGTCTCCTCATCGCATCTCCAAAGAGGCACACCCGGCGCAGCCTGGCCCACGATCAGAGCTCTCCTCATCTTGAGACCCTTTGTGGCTGCGTCCGAGGAGGTGATTCCTCCCTTGGCGATAATATATCGTGGCCGCACCTGGATGTTGACGAGGAGGCGGACAAGTGCAGCAGCTACCTTGGAGCCAATCTTTAGCGAAGAAATGGCTTCGTCGGTCTTGATCAACGTTCGTGAAGTCATAACCAAGACGTCTCTGCCAGCGCTGATGAGCCTGGTAGTCTCGAAGATAGCATGATCTACCATCTTCTGCTCATGTTCCGCAGACTCGATTAGCTGAGCTACATCTAGCTCAATTACTTCAAGATCAGCACCCCTACGCTCACGCAACGCCTTGAGCTGCGCTGTTGTTTTGGGTACATATGAACCAGCTAGAATGAGACCACCAGTTCTCGGAGCGTTGACATCAGCCTTCAGCGATACTTCAGCCCAAGTCTTAGGTGGGATTTCTTTGATTCCGAGCCTCGACGATACGAATCCAGCTGCAGTGCGGTAGATGAAGCGGTAACCCTTTTCCTCAGCAGCCAAGAGGCCTGCAACGAAGACATTCATATCCGAGTCCGCTACAGCATTGACAATGATGACACGGTCAGTACCGCGCTCACCGCTCAGAAGCTTCTCTTCGACCTTGGCTGGACCGCCGCAGCGTAGATCCTCCAAGGTGATGGATGTGAAAGATGATGCTGTGAATCGCGATCTGCATTTCTCAAGGATGTACTGCCGAAGGTTGGAATTCTTGTACCCGAACGTAGCATCCTTTGCGAATGCAGTCTGTGCCGCAGGAACCAGTAGGTCATCTTCTTGCACATAGTGAACGTCTTCAATGGTGAACCTGCCCCCCTGACGGAAGAAAGGTGCAAATACCCAACCATCGGATTTACCGAGTACCTCCTCAACCGCTTCAGGCTCCTCTGGCAAGTGACCGCGCAGTGTAGAGTCGCCACGCAAAACTATCTCAAAGGCCTTGCCACTTTCTTCAGCGGCCTTTCTCACGTTTGTCGTGATCTCGACAATGAGCTCCTTTGCTTCGGCGGGTGGGAGAGCTCTGCTGTTGGTCAGGATGAAGAAACCGCAGCAATCCGTTGCGAATTGCTCTTTGAGAGTGTCGACATCCCAGACGGCTAGAACGTCAACATTGTTGCAGGTCTGAGTTCCTGTGGGGTCATCGTCGAGAGCTACGAGGACAGGCATGGCACCACTGTCAACGCGAGCTTTCGTTGACTCAATCAGATCGGTGGTGTGTTCGGCGGGGAGTGCAGCCAATGTAGCCTTTGCTGGCAATGGCTTGACAGAGTCTTCGTACGCAGCAGGAGAGGAATTCTTGGCAGATGCACTCTTGCTCACGTCTGACCCAGCAGCCTCCCAAAGTCGTACCACGCCTGCATCCGACTCTCTAGCCCACCCACGAGCAGCTCCATCGATATAGAGGGTATGAGCCACCGCAGACATGGGAGTGTAACTAGCCAGCCTCTTGGATTCATTCAGAACGATGCCAAGATCCTTGACAAAGATTGCCAAAGCCGAATGGGGAGTCCAATCGGCATCGAGCATCTGCATAGCCCGGTTCTGAAACATCCAGCTCCAAGAGGCAGACTCATTGAAGATGTTGTATACTTGTCGTGTGTCGAGGCCAAGACGAGACGCGAATGCGAGTGACTCTGCTGCTGTTGCGATGTGGACTCCTGCTAGAAGCTGGTTGATGAGCTTGGCTGAAGATGCTGCGCCGACTCCACCTTTGACGTTGTAGACGTTGGACTCCTTGCCTGCCATGGCTTGAATTATGCCGCGAACGGATCTGAGTGCTGATCCTGTTCCTGAGCAGATCATCTGTATTCCGTTAGCATTCATCGCTTAGTACTGAGTCAAGAAGAATGGACGCTATGTACCGTGAGATCACCCTTTGCTGCACGAGCAACACCTCCACTAACAGGCGCATCCACAAGGCTAAGACCTCTTCTCAGAGACTCCAACTTATCGCCAATGCGGCGAGCCTCAGACGGTGGAACAGTCGAGCTGAGTATGACTGTTGCTCCATCTGACAGCTCCTCCGCAGCCTTGCCAGCACCAAACAGTACATCCCACGCCTGCACAGCGTTCTGAACCATGAGGATCAGCGCAGATGTGCCCTTGGCGGCATCAGCTGGTGAAGAGGCCGCGATAGACATCCCACTCGGACCACTCGCTGCGAACTTCTCGACTGAGGGAGCCCAAACGTCGTAACCTTGCACGGAGAAGCCGGCCCTTACGAGGGACTGCGCCATCCCTTGACCCATTGCGCCTAAGCCAACCATGCCAATCGTTGCAGCGGATGGCGGTGTTTTTGGTGGAGTGACGTCTATGGAACGTTTGCTTGCATGGCTACCAATTGTATCAATACGCGTGGCCTTCTGGTGCTGCGACATGAACAGTTTGACTAGGCTGGAGACATGTTCGAGACCATATCCTTGGGCGGAGGCGAGCAGGCAAACTTGTTCACTTGCAGAGCAGAGTGGGAGAGGGAAGTTGAAACTCTTGGATGAAGAGGTGACAATGTTCTGGATGTTGTGTAAGTGAGCTGCACATCCCATCTGAACGGCAACGGCGTCTGTAGAATCTCTCGCCATGGGAGCAACTTACAACTTTATGTAACAGCGACTCAATCGACGGCTTCACATGCGAATCTCCCTGCAGCATATGAGGTACAAGCTCCTCATACGCCGAAGAATTGCCTGCGGCGTTGATGATGATGCTGTATATCTCATTCGCGTCAATCCCTGCTTTCGACGCAAGACCAGTAGCCTCAGCAGCCGTGACAGAATGCGTGGCCTCTAACAAATAGCTTGTCAAACGTAGTTTATTCGCTGCTCCAAGACCACCGGACATGACATGCACATTATCGTGAGCTTTTGACAGGAAAGATACGCTTTCGATGGCGGTTTCTGAACCTGAGATCCAGATGGTCCTACTGTTACTGCTTCTGGTGCCTGATGCGACAACAGAGCAGTCAATGATCTTGATGTCAGGCCGGCCAGCTTCAGTGAAGCGAGAGCCTAGGTCTTGGTAGTAATCTGGCAAAGTGAGACATTCGAGCATGAGAGATGCGTCTTCGGGCAGTGCTTAAGTTGGTCAGCGAGACGTTCCTTGTATATAATCTTGTCTTTGCATACACTGTATAAGACCCGTGGACGATCCGAGGAGCATCTCGCTCAAAGTTTCTGCGTCTTTCTCCTCAATCCAGACAATCTGGCTGTGCTGGGCAACATGATGGATCGATTCTGATCGCTGTACTTGCTCGGCTTCAATGAACCCAACATTTTCCGAGGAGGTATCAAAAAATCGGATTGTGCTAGAGTGAGATAATTGCAACGTTTCTGCAATCTTAGCCTTTTCTGGGCTGAACCCGATCAACCCAATGGAAGAATGAGACGGCATGGTTGATGGCTGTGTTGTGGTAGAGACGAAACCTCGAATCACAACATCATTGAGCAACAACATCGCCTTTATAAATCATCGAGCCAGCTCGGCGTCCATTCCCACCAATTGTCCTCCCTCCCAGCACAATCACGTCTTGCATTTGCCGTAGTTGCGTACCTTTGCAGGTAACTGCACAGGCAATTCTGTCCCGATATGGTTAGAGACACTCTCCCAGGACGGCGAAAGCGGCACGAAGTCCGCACCCCCTCCAACAACTCATTGGTCCACCCTCTAATCTAGCGCGGTCATCCAGCCGTCCTCGATTCACCTGGCCCCGTGATATACATAATGCCCCAGCACCGCGGTCATCATACCGAGCCATCCTCCCCCGAGTTGTCAACCGCCCCAGAAACTTACAGGAGAATAGAGCTACTATGAAGAGAACCCGCACTGGCCTCGAAGCGGATGAGTCCGGGCCGGGGGATGCTTCGGACTCTGCTATTCGTGGAACCAAAGTGTCGAGAAAGATCCGAGCCTGTAAGCTGGCTTCCACAGTCAAAGGAATAGTGAATTAACTAAAACCCAATAGGTCAGCAATGCCATACCCGCAAGATTCGCTGTGTTACAGAGAACGGAGCCCCCAAGTGCATACGCTGCACCAAGAATGGCTTCGAATGCGTCGTGAATAAGAATCTACAGGATCTGTTAGAAGGGGAATATGACTGGAAAAAGGCCATGGAGCGACAGATGGAGTCCATGCGCGCGTCAATGGCAGACATGAAAGCGAAGCTTGACAACTTGCAATCGACCCAGCAACAAATGGCGCTCGCAACCACCTCCCCAGAGACGGTCTCTCGTCTTACAGCTCCAACTCCTCACTTGACTGCCATGACGAGAGAGAACTCACCTGACACCCATAGCGCCTCTAAAGACGACGGTGCCATTGTGGATGCTCCTATGGTGAGTCTCTTTCGAGCGACCAAGCTGCGCAACATCAGAAGCGATCCCAGCCGCGACGGTAGAGCAGCTCTGGACCAACGTCGCCAACCGGACTTTATCTCTCAAGGACGAATCACTCTTGCAGAGGCAGAACATCTCTTTGCTGCATTCCAGGGCACGCTCAACGCTTATCTCTGGGGCGGTGTCGCTCTCGTCCACGATACTCTCTCATCAGCAAGGGAGTCATCCTCACTCCTCGTCGCAGCCATCTTAGCCGTAGCCGCTCTGCACACCCAAGACGATGGTCAGAGTTTCGACCGCTGCTACGTCGTGTTCGCCGAGCTCGCTAGCCAAGCCATGTTCCAGCGCTACCATACCCTAGACGACATCCGGGGTCTCTGCATCGGTGCCTTCTGGCTCTCAGACCTAAGCTGGAAGCTTTCCGGACTTGCTGTGCGCATCGCTACGGAACTTAACATCCACCAGCATTGTGCCAGGGCTTTACGTGGGGAGACTTCGCATTGCGAGAAGGCGAGGCTGTGGTATCTTCTTTATGTTTGTGATCACCACTTCAGCATTGCGTACGGGAGACCGCCTGTGATAGCTGAGGATGTGACCTTGATCAATCATGAGGGATTCCTTGGACTTCCGGGGGCAAATGGTGCTGATGTGCGGCTTCATAGTCAGGTTAGTATATTTATCATCCTTAGTCGAACTTACAGGACGTTTGGTTTGGATAGATCACGGGTTGTTGCGAATGATGAGTTTGATGCGATACGTCGCTATAATGGCGAGTTGGGGCAGTGGAAGCAGACTTGGGAGGCACGACTAGGCGACCTAGGTATGTTGTCTCATATGGCTGGGAGCATCTCTCAGAGTGTATCAGTAGCTAATGTGATGCAACAGGATGCGATCCGCAGATTGGTGATTACCCCAGGAAAGGAGTTGTGTTGCACTACCACTTCGCCCGACTTCTCCTATTCTCTGTCTGTCTGCAAGGTCTACAACCTGCCGACGACTATCTCATTTCTCTCGAGAGACAAGACTTTATCAACACCGCCGTAGAGAGCGCATGTGCCGCACTGCGTTTAATCCTGGAAGACTCTGATATGCGCCGCGCCGTAGTGGGAGTCCCCTTATACCTCCTCACCACGATCGCATACTCATCTATCTTTCTGATCAAAGTCTGTTCGTCGTGGAGGGCTGTTGTAGTGCACCTCTCGGTAGACGACGTGGTCAACCTCGTCGGCCCCATCATATCTATGCTCAATGCGACGCAAGCCTACGCAAGACATGTAGCACATTACATTGGGCAGGGTCTTAGTACTATGCTCGACAAGCTCAAGTCAGGAGAATCGGCGAACGAGGTGCTCATACCGAAAAGTTTCAACAGTAGGACGTTGGAAGTACCTCAAGACTCGCGACCAGCCCAACAACAGGATTGGGACCTGAGCTACGGTTGGATGATTGGGGATCAGCTTGGGATGGGACTAGAATACTATCCGGGAGACTTGCTCGGGATCATTGGATCACAGATGGCAGAGTAATCGTGTAGACCATCGCCTGTTTAAGTTCTAGAGTCATGAATTACAGACACAATAATCGACAAGATCAATTACTGCCAGACTTGTTCCGCAGATTTACCCCAGATGATTGTCTGTCTAGTCTATCCCCGCTTCTACGCATGACTAGCTAGCCCCTCGCCAAGCCGAACTGCATCTTCCACTCGGCGCGAAGACCGCCCTAAGCCATGCCTAAGAGCGGTCTGTATGCCGCGCCATTAACAACAGACAGTCTAGAATCTTTCTTCCTCCCTTGTCTTCATGCCCCGGATCACAGCGGACCTTACCCCATGGGGGCGATCCACATTGAGTTTGAAGGTTTCGGGGCTGGTTCCCCAGGTTTACTACCCATCATTAGCCAGGGATCATGTGGTTTTTCGTATTTAAGGTCGCTGCTGGCCCTGCTTCGTTTTTGCTTCAATCTCTGTCCATGTGCTAAAAAACCTCTTCACCAGACTCTTGGACTACTCCAGCACGCACCGCACCTGCCTGTCTAAATAGCTCGCCCTTCTGAAAGTCTCTGAAAGACCCAGAGACCGGCACAATGAGCCTCGAGGAGGAAATGTCCAAGACTGGGGAGCATCATGAGCAAGTTGGCATCTCGCAAGAGCTGTCTGACGCTCTGAGCAACTACACTCCCGGTAGCCCAGAGGAGAAGAAGCTCGTCAAGAAGATTGATCTCTTCCTGATGCCCATTCTATGGATTATGTATATCCTGAACTACGTCGACCGTACCAACATTGTATGTATCATCAGCTGGAAACTCCAACACACATACTGACCTACATGCTTCACAGGGTAACGCAAAAATCGCCGGTATGGGCGACGATCTAAAGCTCACAGATGAGAAGTATGCCTGGGTTCTCTCCATCTTCTTCTTCGGCTACCTCATCTGCGAAGTCCCCTCCAACATGATCCTCTCACGAAGCCGGCCCTCGCTCTTCCTCCCAGGCATCATGATTGTCTGGGGCTCCTTGTGCGCCGTCATGTCCGTCAGCAAGAATTACAGCACAATCCTCGCATTCCGATTCATCCTCGGCTGCATTGAGTCTGGTTTCTTCCCGGGTGTTTTATACCTCCTTAGTTCGTGGTATACGCGTGCAGAGCTGGGCAAGCGGTTTGCCATATTCTACGCTGCTGCGGTTCTTTCGGGTGCTTTTGGTGGTCTGCTTGCTGGTGGTATTACATCTGGTCTACATGATGCTCATGGTATCTCTGGTTGGCGCTGGCTCTTTATCGTCGAGGGTGTAGCCACTGTTGGTGTTGGCATCATTGCTTGTTTTGTGTTGCTTGACTATCCTCATAACTCAAAGCGCCTCAGCCCACGGGAGCGTCAACTAGCTCAGATTCGCATCGTGGCCGATGGCCTCGCCTCGACAAGCAGTCTCAGCGGTCGACTCACCCATTGGCAAGCCTTCGTTGCTGCCATTTCTGATCCCCGAACCTACATCTTCATCGTCCTCTTCATGCTCGATGTTGGCGCCGGAACAATCTCCTATTTCATCCCGACAATCACAAAGACGCTTGGTTACGACTCCGTTGAAGCTCAGTACATGACGGTGCCCATCTACGCCGTTGCTACTGTAGTGCTTATCTTTGTTGCCTGGTCGTCAGATCGCCACATCGAGCGCCGCTGGCACATCACATCAGCCCTTGTCCTTGGTTGCGTCGGCAGCGTCGTCTGTGCCGCCCTCCAGAACCCCGTCGTGCGATACGTGATGATCTGCTTGGTGGCCTCTGGGATCTGGTCAGCACTCCCTTTGATTCTCTCGTGGGCCAGCGCAACAGTGAGCTTGCCTCCAGAGAAGCGCGCCATCGTCCTTGCGCTCGTCAATGCTTTCGGAAATTTCTCTAGTGTCTATGGAAGTCGAATCTGGCCTACGAAGGACTCGCCAGAATATCACATTGGTTTTGGTGTCACCGCTGCATTCCTTGGAGCGGGTGCAATTCTGGCCTCTGTTTTGCCTCTGTTGTGCAAGATTACTGCTCACAAGGGCACAGCTGCCGAAAGGGCAGTTCTTGCTGGTCTTCAGACTGAGGAACGAAATGGAGCTGGTAGTGAGGCGGCATCAGCCAAGTGATATGGATTTTAGCAATACGTTGGGTCATAGTGTCAAACAAAACCACTGTGCCAAAGATCTACAAAATGCAGGGCTTATATTTTATTTAATATACTTCCTATTTTATACAGAATTTTTTCTAGATAAAATATTATTCTACTTCAGTTTTAGTGTATTGTTTAGTTTTTTTTATACTCTTTTTTCCTAAGGATTGGGATTTAAACGTATGACTTAGCCCAACCCGGAAATCATTGGCTAATTTTTAGCCTCCCGGGCTTATAAACTGTTAAACAAAACCACTGTGCTAAAGACCTACAAAATGTAGGACACCTACACTATGGGCCTAAGGCAGCAGGGCTTATATTTTGTACAACACATAGACTATCTAGCAAGTAAGTTGAAGTAACCTTAGTTAGTGGGGAGTTGATATTCACTCTACAAGTGCCTGATCGTCCCCTGACATGTCTTTATGAATAAGGTGATGCTTCTACGTTTCTTGCTTGTCGGATTGTGTATACGATTATATAAAGGAAGTTATTGTCAATTGCTAAAGTTACTTTGTTTGTGGATAAGCAAGTTAAGCGGCAAGCAATTTTGGGCATGAATGACTCGAATAGATCGAGTTAGATACTATCTATTTAGGACATGATGAACCATAAGACTGACTCTGCTTGAGATTTGGAATTTATGTAAGCTGCCGGAGTGGATGATGAAGAGATGGCCAACTGGGTTAGTGGTAGATGAAGTTCAGCAGTTTTGAGACAGGCTAATCCATAACCCATGCACCAATTTCATTATGATAAATCATCACTAAGCTTGCTTGACGTGACCCGGCTTCATGACTCACTTGATTGAGAAATCGGGTCGCTGATCGGAACGGCAAAGATGAGACATCGGAGCGGCTGGCTGATTAGCGCATCCAAATGGAGGATCAAGCCATTCGTGAGAACTTGGAAGAAGGGAATCACTTGTCAATGTTCCGGTCAAGGTCGGTACAGAGATACACGCTCACGTAATGCTTCAACTAATTCATGCCATGGTTGGGGGACCTTGATGGAGCGATTGGTGCAATGGGGTTGTAATCCGTATCCTTGTTCGAGCTCCGTCAAATGGCTGAGAGCAGCAGGATGACGGCAGCCGAGACAGGACCTTTCGGAGACTTTTGCGGACGTTTTCATATGCACTCGGAAGACAGGACAGTTCATGCAAAGTGCCGTTCATCATCGAGAGAGATCATATCATCTCTGTCGTCAAAATTGCATGATTGATGCAGATGCATAAAGTACGCATGCAAGAACTCACAATAGTGTCACAGTCGAGAGGGGTATGTCGTATTCGTGTCCCATCAGATTAATTAAAGCTACTAACTTGATCATAAGCTACATGTCTCGTATTGACGCCCCAAAACGCCCAGTTCCCTTTCAATCGAGCATGTATGTTGCGGTGCATTTTTACCCAGCCCATTCCAAAACATACAATCTTTGATCATTCCATACCGGCTGGCTCGGGCTCAGAACCACTCGTCAAATCGTGAGCGGAAGGTTTTTAAAGTGGCGACGTCCAATGCGGAATTATTCCGTGGACTCGATTGGCTTTTTTTTTGAGGCGCATTTAAGCTCCATCCTCGTCATCGCCAACGCGAATGGTACCCTCAGCACCAGCGCCGTTGGTCCAGTAGCCTCCAATATCGGGAGTAATATCGCGGTTCTGTCGCGTAGCAGTGATGATCCAGAGGCCGAGAACAGCCTTGGTGAGGACGTCAAGGACGGCGTAGATAACGACCTCGGTGCCGACCTTGACCTTCCAAGCGCCACCAGCAGCACCCCAGACACTGTGGACGTTAGCTAAGTCAATTAAAGAATGGTGAGAGAACTTACACAAGGTAGACGAGCCAGAGGATCAGAGAAGCGACGGAGATGGACCCAAAGAGACGAGCGATCTTGGTGCCGCGGGCACGAGACGCTCGGGAGCCGGGAACAGCGACGTGCCAGATGGTGAAGACAAAGGCGATGACGCTGATGGCATACCATCCCCATTTCTGAGCAGTGTTCGCATGTCCAACAGCGGAGAACGCACCAGCGAGGACAAAGATCACATTAGCAATGACGGCAAAGATGGTGTGCGCACCATCAACACCTGCGAGGAGACAAAGCTCCACGACAAGCAGGGGCGTCGAGAGCGTCCAGTCAACATATCGCGCCCAGAAGACCTGGCGACAGACCTCATGGTGCGTGTCAGGAACATGCTTGTGATGGTCCCTCACGCTGGTACAGTTGAAGTACGATGTCTGGCCAGATGCCATGGCGAAGTAGGCGAGGGCAGAGATGATGGTGGTAAGGGTTGTGAGGAAGTAAAAGATGCGACGCTGAACGGCGACGTTCCATGATAGCAGGGCGAAGATGGCAGACACGACTGTCATGGCGACGAAGAGAACCCATAAGGCGCGGACGCCATTGTGGCCGATTGTTTGGTAGTGAGTCGGTTCAGCTAACGCATCATCATCAGTAAAGCTCTACACCACGGGTAGGTAAGAATGAACATACGAACGACGGTGGGAATGGGAGAAACCCCTCCATGAGTCTTGTAAGCCTCCATGTTGACAAATATTTCTGAAGCTATTCAATTGAAGATCTTCAAGTTCGAAGCGATGAAGAGGCTGAGGAGTGAAAGCTTGAAGCTGGGGCGGGGAGCTTATAAGAGGAGAGGCGGGAGCTTACGCCGCATCTGCCTGAGGCGTTTCCAAGCCGTGAGTGAATGATTGGATTGGACGTTTCGTAACTGAAAACAAAACGTCATCAATGACATGTAGACCGCGCGAGTTTGCACTGTAAAAGCAGGTATTTAGGATGCGGGGGAATGAACGCTTCAGGTTACGCGAGGCCATCGTGTGTGAGAGGCGTCACGAATACGTAATTTGTGTAGCGAATCATGAGAGGGGCATGCGTTTTGTCATATGATGCGGAACATTATCGATACAACTTATGCATATTCATGTTACAGTTCAGTAACAGTTCAGTTGTATTTTTAGTAGATTTGTTACTGGGAGCTGTTGGAGCTGGAATGAACCTGAAGCTTTGGCTGTGATGCATGGAGCTCCTAGACACAGCGCGTACCACAGACGTCACAAGCATGTCAAACAAGGTTAGTAACAAAGATCAACAAAAGGTCTAGACTCGTGTTTTGTTTTTCCATGTCAAGCTAGAAACTTTGTGGTACCACAAATACCCGACGCCGGAGGATTTGCTCAGACGGAAGAATAATTGTTCCCTGCTGCCTTGGTTGAGTTCCCTTTGTGAGTGCAGATCTTGAGGAGATGAATCTCGATCGTTGGAAGATCAACCCTCGGGAGGGAAGAGGCAGGTGACACGAAGAAGCTCGCATCAGCCGTGTCTCATATTTCAGCTGTTCACAGTGAGAAGGACGGAATTGTTTTGGGACGGACGGGAGAGTGCATGAGGGAGAGTGGCAGGAGTGGTCACGGTGAGGAATTATCGTAAGCCATGGTGCAAGTCGCCGTCCGTCTTGCATTTTCTCCTCTTGTCTCCCCGCCAGTCAGCCAACTATCTGAGTAGGTATCCAACGTTGCCTCCATTTACGTGCCCGTCGTAAGCCATCATGTCATGTCATCTCTCCCCCGCAAATTCCCCAGACTCGAAAATGTAATCACCTGCCGAACATCGGCCTTTCCAAAACCTGGAGAGTCCAATAACCACTTCCGCTTCCGCTTCCGCTTCTCTGTTGACATGTGAACGGGACCCCAACCCCGATTCATGACGCATCCTGGTTTAGTGACAGCCAATTTGTACCACGTGCACCTCCAGCACCCACTTCATCTCCATCCATGATTGGACTGTTCCCTACAACCAAGCGGGGTGCGGCTGGAAGGACAAGAGTCAGATGTTTATGTTTTTGCTGAGATAACCTTTGTCAGAAGAATCAATAGCCTGCTAAACTTGTTAGGTAGAAAAGTAAGTTTAGCTGGGGAGAATCGGCTGTCACGAACCCAATCCTGGAGAAGAAGTGAATGCAGGGCATTTTAGTGGTCCATGCTCCTCCACGTCAAAAAATTGGTGGGGAATGGGGCCTCAGCTCGGCAAGTGGATTCAATTTGGGAATGGCAGCGAAAAGGAAAGGAAACGGTCATTTCGTCGTCTTTCCCTTCCAAACTAAACCAAGAAATTCCTCACTTTTAACTCTAAATCCAGCAATACAACAAACTCATCATTCATAATTCCCACCTCAAGATCATCTTTCTCGCTCCCTTATCATTCCACCCCCAATTCTTCATGCCTCAGCGCCCCCTCCATTAACCCCCACCACTTCCGTTGACCGTTCCGCACCTACAAATGCTTCTCGACTTGTGACCACGATTCCTTGTCCGACTGTCTGCTCGAATACAATATCCTTAACCCCCTACGCCTTACGACACTGCATCTCGAATATAAACACGTACAAAACACCGGTTGCCATGCTATAACCTCGTTCCCCCGACCTCGCACACGACCGAACCTGCGCTTCCGCGGCGCGGGCTTTCACCATGGCCGACCTTATTCTTCCTGCCCGCGCGGTCCCTAGTCTATACAATAAATCTACAAAATTTCCAGTTAAATCGAATACCAAAGCGAAACGACCGCCGGTATCGTCAGTTCCTGTTGTTGGAACGCTGCAAAAAGCGATCAAATCGGCGAACGGTACATGGCAGTGGTGCAAAGATGGCTTGACAGAAGATCAGCGCTTGAAGATCAAGCAGCTGGAGGAGAGAAAGCGCATGTTATGCCTGTCCATGCAGAATGTGCGTCATCCTGTCTGTAGTGAAACCCTCAACTGACCAGCCAGGCCGAGTCCCACGCACAATGGGAGAGTGCTGCGAAAGAACTCGACAGTCTTGAAGGCAATGATGAATGGAAGCGCGACTCGTCGTCAGGCGACTATAACCCCGAATTAATTGAGCAACGACTCCACGATCTTGACGAAGCGCGGACGAAATGCGACGTACACACAATGATGCACTTGATCCGTACCGCTTTGTCGCGCGATCTCGGCGGTATGGATAACGTTGATCTTTACCGACATTCTTACTCCGGGACGAAACACCTTATCGAGCGATATGTCGAATCTACAATAAGAACTATCGATGCAGTCATTACACAAAGTCGGCTTGACCAGAGTATTGAGAACAGAGACCTACTTGAAGGAATATTATTTGCTCGACAGAGTTATGGCCGAAGCGCATTACTTTTGTCTGGTGGAGGCACCTTTGGCATGTCGCATATTGGTGTTCTCAAAGCTCTTTTCGAAGCGCGGCTATTGCCACGAATTATATCGGGCGCAAGCGCAGGAAGTATCGTGTGCGCCGCGATGTGCACCAGGACCGACGAGGAGATCCCGAAGCTTATCGAAGAGTTTCCGTATGGGGATCTTGCGGTTTTCGAGGATCCCAGTGGTCAAGATGGTGTTTGGAGCAACTTCCGACGGTTGTTGACAGAGGGAAGTTGGTCTGACATCAAGAATCTTACCCGGGTAATGAGAGGATTGATGGGCGACATGACGTTTCAAGAGGCTTACAACCGGACGCGGCGCATTCTCAACATCTGTGTCTCCACGGCTTCGATGTACGAACTACCTCGACTGCTCAACTACGTCACTGCACCGAATGTCATGATTTGGTCAGCGGTTGCTGCATCATGTTCTGTTCCTCTCGTTTTCAACGCTGCGCCGCTGCTCGTCAAGGACCCAATGACTGGCGAGCATCAACCTTGGAACCCTACACCCCAAAGATGGATCGATGGGTCTGTGGATAACGATTTACCGATGACACGCCTTGCGGAAATGTTCAACGTCAACCATTTTATTGTTTCTCAAGTCAATCCTCACGTTGTTCCCTTCCTCGCAAAAGATGACCATTTGTCACCATTTCGAAAGCCAGAACGAGGTCAGCAGACAAATGGAGAAGACTACGATTGGATCCACACTATGACCTCTCTTGCGCGCGACGAGGCCTTGCATCGACTTCATTTCCTGGCCGAACTCGGTATCATGCCCAACCTTGCGACCAAGTTTCAGAGTGTTCTCAGCCAGAAATACTCCGGTGACATCAACATTCTTCCCGAGATGAGTATAAACGACTTGCCACGGCTACTGAGCAACCCAAGTCCGGAATTTATGATGCGAGCATGTCTCATGGGCGAACGAGCGACTTGGCCCAAATTGAGCCGAGTACGCGACCGATGTGCAATTGAACTAGCATTGGATCGAGCTGTACACAGACTTCGCGCTCGAGTTGTCTTTTCGCAAAGTCAACGCGATCTTAGACATTTGAACGTCACTGCTGGAAACATCCCGCTCAAGCTGCCAGTTAGAGTAAAGCAGGGCCAAGCAGTCATTGAGCCGCCCGCCGAGATTAAGAACCAGAAGCGACATCGCCGCAAGTCTGGAAGCAGTCTGCACGTCGGACCCCGACAGTGGCTATTGCTTGACACAAGCACCATCACCGATGACGAGACGGAGCAAGAGGAGCTCATCGAGATGGAGTCTCGTCGACGCGCTGGGTCTCCCGTCGCACAGCGCAAACCCAGCCTCAAGCGCGCATCCCGATCACAGATCCATCTCCACACCCGAGCCACCCTCTCAGCCGTCGTCGATGCAGAAGAAGTAAACCCAACATTCAACTTTTCCAAACCAATTACTCCACCATTGAAGAGCCCGAAGGGTACCGAGTCACAAGCTGTACCCGACACAGCGACACCAGAGCCAGACAACGTGACCTCCGCAACAGAGGCAGAACCAAGTGAAGCGTTTCACTCGAGCGACAGCCGCGAAGACACCGATGTGAGCGATCCTGAAACAATTGAGGTGCATCAGTTGTCGAGTACGCTTAATAAGGCGGTTAGTGTGGATGAACCGAATGGGCCTGCTGCGAGGGCAGGTTGGATTCTTTGGGACTAGGAGGTCAATAGATGAGGGAGGATCAGCTGTAGAGCGAGATTACTCACGAAGCATTATGTTTGGTGTTTAGCATGGGATTTGAGTAGCATTGAGATATACCATTTATATAAAGCATATTATGTTTATTTAAAGCAAAGGGATTAAATCTTGATCTTCTACGTGAGCCTCATTTCGTGTCTGAGATGCTGGTCTTAACGTCGGCTACCCTAAATTCATCATAAATTTATATTAAATTTTCTCAACTTCTGTAATCCAGATAAGACTATATACTAATTTAGTATGTCTTTGCAAATTTTAGGGAGAATTTCCTATAAATTTTACACAGATGAGAAGAGGTATTCAAATGAGTCAAAACAGCATCTTAGACAACAAAGCTTATGTTTCGGCATAGGGCCACCGACCATGATCTGTTTACTAAGTTCTGCACGATTACAACAAGAGTTTTTGCTGAGAATATCAAGGTACCCAATGTCGCCACTAACGCCCACGGTATGATTTTGAACGCAACGTCACTTGGTATCCTTTACGTTTCAATATGATTTTGCACCTTGATGTGTCATTTTCTGTTGGGACTTGTGGCTGAGAGCTTATATCACCACCAAGAACTTAAAGCCTTCCCGTCTGGCGTCCCTATATCTAGGTACCATACCCACCAAAATGAGCTTGCTTTTCGAAGCCCACCCTCTGGATCCCCACAATGCTGTTCTTTAGCAGCCTCTTATGGCTCTTCTCTCTCACCAACGCCCTCGCCATCACCCCTCCGCGACCAGAATTCGATGTCATCGTTATCGGCGGCGGCCCAGCTGGTCTCTCTGCCCTGAGCGGCCTCGCAAGAGTGCGTAGAAAAGCGCTTCTCATTGATTCTGGGGAATATAGAAATGGTCAAACGACACATATGCACGATGTTATCGGTTGGGATGGTAAGCAGCCCGTAGTCTGCTAGATTCAGAGAATTGATTGACCTTGCAAATAGGTGTTCAGCCAGCTTATTTCCGCCACGAAGCTCGCCGTCTCCTCAAGCACTACAAAACCGTCAGGATGGTGAACGGAACAGTGATCGATATAAACCGCCTCCCCGGCACCAACACACGCTTCTCCGTCTCCGTTGAACGTACCTACAGCGCAGTCAACAGATTACCCATAGAAATCCTAGCGCGCAAGATAGTCCTCGCAACTGGCCTACAAGACATTCTGCCCTCCACGCCCGGGATCACGGAGAACTGGGGCAGGGGAATTTACTCGTGTCCTTGGTGCGACGGCTACGAGTACGCCGACCAGCCCCTTGGTCTTTTATGCCCTCTCGACAAAGTTGCCAACTACGTTAGAAAAGTCCTCACGCTGGGTACCGACATCGTCGCCTTCGTTAACGGGACTGACAACGACGAGATGAGGAAGCTCGCTGACGCGCGATTTCCACAGTGGGAGGAGTATCTAAAGCTTCACAACGTGACGATCGATAACCGCACAATAACGTCTCTCGAGCGCCTCAAGAAGGGCGAAGAAGTTGATAAGTCTCCCCGGTTGCCCTCGGTGCCCAAGGGTGACCTCTTCAGTGTGCATTTCAGGGAGGGCGAGTCTGTGCAGCGCGTTGCTTTCCTGTCGAGCTTCCCCAGCAGGCAGCGTTCGGATATTGGAGAAAAGGCCGGCGTGGGTTTGACGAACGGCAAATTGGGCGTCACGAGTGGTGGGATGCTTACGAATATGCTCGGTATTTATGCCGTGGGCGATGCAAATTCTGACAGCTCTCCTAATATCCCGCATGCGATGTATACGGGGAAGAAAGCCGCTGTGGCAATTCATGGTAAGTACCTAGCAAACCGTTTTTAAGGTGAGGGCCTGTGCTGATTATGTGTAGTGGCACTTGAGACGGAAAATCAGGCTGCGGAGCTTGCTAACATATCAGAGTTCTAAGTTTTCACTTTTATACAAATTATGTAAAGATTTATGTAACTTGGTAAACTTATGATGAGTTTAGGGTAGATTCATGTAACTTGGTAAACTTTTGACGAGTTTAGGGTGTTGATGCGGACATTGGGTGGTAACGTGTTAGGGAATACACAGTCGAGCTCAGTTCGGCGCCAGCAGCTGGGAAAATCATGATGATAAAAAAAATGGAAATGCAAGGCTGCTAGGTGGCGGTTCATGCAACTATGCTGCCCTCCCAAAGTCGCTAATGGTGA
Organism: Fusarium agapanthi; assembly: GCA_001654545.1. Lineage (NCBI taxonomy): Eukaryota > Fungi > Ascomycota > Sordariomycetes > Hypocreales > Nectriaceae > Fusarium > Fusarium agapanthi. The sequence continues at coordinate 138,005 of LTDI01000060.1, read as the reverse complement.
CGTTGAGTATTGTGATGACGGCAGAAACTGGCTTTGATATAGCCAGCCACATCCCATTGAAAACCTTGTTGTCCCATATAAAGACATGCATAGGCCATAATGAATGGTGATTAAATAAGAAAGCTAGAAAATGATCAAAGTTGGAACTCAAACGCCCCTATCCTCATCCCACTGCCCAAGCAACGCCTCAAGCTGCTCATGTCTCTCCAACGCCTCCTCAAAGCTAACCAACCCATCCCCATCCCCATCCCCATCCGCAAACGCCTCATAAACAGCCGCCACACCCCTCGCCAGCAGCGGAATATCCTGCTGCCACTCCTCCCACCTCCACTCAACCTTCTGCACAGCATCCCTCTCAAAATCATGTACTTCAACCACAACAGGCTTCTCATAAGCTGAAGCGCCGTGGAGTGTAGTCCCGGTAAAGACCTGTACTCTGATCTCGCCCTTTTCACCGGCGATGGCTATGCTCAGGTGAGGGGAGCCGGGGAAGGGTTGACCGCGGCGGAATCGGACGAGGACGGCGGCGTCTGTTTGGGCGGTGGGGGATTCGGAGAGACGGCCTGTTGCTAGGATGAGGTCTGGGACATTGGAGGTTGTTGTGTGGGTTATTTCGTTGGTCTTGGGATCGCGGATGCGGATGTTGGGACGTTGATTGTGGAGTGTGCTTTTGAAGTTTGTGATGTCTCCGATGATGTATTGGAACTGATCAAAGACTGGCCTGTTAGTTGATGTTTAGACTTTCTGCAAGTGGTGACTTACTGTGTCCGAGACCTATGGTAAAGATATTACCCCCAACAGCCCGTTGAGTAAAATACTCCAAACTCGACGGCAGGATTTCTCTATCATTCGTCCCCCCAGACGCATACAACTCCGCACTAACAACCTTACCGATCCTCCCTTCTTTGACAACCTCTCTCAACTTCTTGATCGGCGGCGCATACCGCCCCTGCAACCCAACAATCGTCTTCACCCCCTTCTCCCTCGCCGCATCAACAAGTTCCCTCGCATGCTTAACATCTTGCGCAAGCGGCCACTCCACGTATAAATCCTTACCAGCCTTGACACTCGGAAGAGCACTTGAATGGTGAACATCAACACGCGTAGCTACAACGACTAACTCGACGTCCTTATCAGCGGCCAAGTCTTCTGGTGTCCCGTAGGCTTTAGTCTCGGGTGGGAGATTGTAATGCGCTATGGCGTTCTTGGCAGCTTGGAGGGAGGAGTTTTGGAGGGCGACGATTTGGTATTTGGATCGACCGAGGGGGGAGTTCAGGTACTGGAGATGGGTGTTTGAAGCCCATGAAGTTTTGGCGGAGGATGAGAGGCCGATGATGGCTGTGCGGATTGGGGCCATGTTGGGTTATTTTGGGATAGTCAAGATTATAGTTTGTTATTGTTTCAGGTCAGGCTTTGGGTTATTTTTGAGGGGTTTATATCTTGAGATGATGTTGTTGACGTTGGAGATGGTGTCATTGTGATTTCTAATCGTTGATTTGTAAGGTGAGATCATTGGTGAGATTCAAGTGCCAAGACGCAGCTGTATGTAAAATTCAATTGGCTAGATGTGACTTGTATGATAGTTGTAAAAATGATAGCGTCTGACATTTACAAGGTCTATTGTGGTGTATTGTGTTCGGGAGGTCAAGTTCGTGTTAATTGGCAGCCAGCCAATCAGATTTGAGCAGGGTTGACTACCAAGTATAGCATCCTTGATGAACAGTCTTTGCCAAATTCTGACAACAAACTCCAGAGTCAGGAGTCAGGCTTAACTACAATAATCCTCTCCTATATTCCTTATCCCTTCACAGACTTCCCCTTGTTCAACGTCACTGGCCCCCTCGGCTAGTCGACGAGGATCCCACTGCCGAGAAACCGCCCTACCGTCAATCCTTCATCGTAAAAGGGCGACCAATCACGTCTCCAAACCATGAGATGCAACGTGGAAACCATGCCCAACGGCAGCAATTCCGCTTAGTGTACCTGAATGCAACGTTCACCTACCGAAACCCGTAAGCTAAGCCCAGACCGTAAATCACCGAACTACCTCCAACCAATAAACCCGAATAATGATCTGATAAATCTAGAACAAATCCTCAATCGTTTGTTTTAGTTGCTCCTCTTTGTTTTAGCTTGTGATAGTGGAACCCCGTCAGGGCAACGTCAAGGTGGTGGCTGAGCAGCAAAAAGTGCACGCACCCACCGTCTCACATCGCCAATACGAGAATCATTTTGGCCCTCGCTTCACAAGGGGGATCAAGTCGTCGTCACGATCTAGGCTGCTCTCTTAGGGCTGCAGGAACTTATGTCTTGGTGCCAGAGCTTGATTGAAGTATGCCTAACTGAACTCAACTCAATAACTCAGAATCAGCCTCGTCTCCACAACTTAATTTAATTTCCCTTTTAACCTTCTTATTACAGATTCTCTGGTGACATTATGTAAACATACCTCGATGAAACTAGACGCACGTAAGTCTGCTAACTCGTTTAAGAAGGCACTTACTGTGATAATGCATCTGGCCTCATTGTGAAAAAAATTCACGAGACGCCCTTGACACAAGATTGGTTGGTCACATACCTATCCAGCTGTCATGTTTTCTTTCACCCCTAGTCATAGAACCCTCCGCAGGGCGGACACTATGACATCCAATTCGTCTAGAGGCAGCCCAGGCAATCGTGAAATCTGTATATAGTACCTAACATAATCATATCATGAATATCTTCAAACTTCACACACCACCGAATCATGTTCTCATCCACAAGACCATGGTTCCGGCATCTGCACGCCCTGATAAGGAAAATCTTCCTGATTACACTCGTCAAGCACTGGCTCTCAACACTCCTCCGAGCTCTCCTAATCCCCGTCCTGATCCTCGTTCTGGTCCTTCAAATCCAGAACTTCACAGGCGATGGAAGCAGGTATGGCGTTGGAGAGCCGTCTCCCATCCCAAGCCTTGCTGAGACTCTGCCCCCCGGGACGAAACTTGTTTTTGTGCAGGGTTCGAACGCGGGGTCGGATGTTGGCGGTGTTATCACCAAGGTTAAGGATGGGCTGAAGGGGAGTGTTGAAGTTGCTGATAGTGAAGCCGATTTACGAAAACGATGTCCCACGAGTTTAAGCGGTGTAACGAATTGTTACGCTGCTATTATTTTCAACGATTCACCTCTTAGCAAAGCGGGTAATAAGACGTGGAGTTACACCATCAGGGTTAGTTCAGCACGAGCATCAACCAAATTCGACATCGCCACGCCTTCGAAGAACCACTACGCACCGCTCCAACTCGCCGTCGAAAACGCCATCACGAACTCTACCACGACCCCGAACAGTTTCATGTTTACACGGATAACACAAGATGAGGCTGCTGAGATAAAGCGTCGTAACTTTGCGGCGACTATGGTCGGCGGTTTTGGAATCGTGTGTTTTCTGAGTATGATTTCGTCGGTGTTTCATATCATTGGCATGATATCGACTGAGAGGGAGGCCGGGATGACGCAGTTGATCGATGTGATGACAGGTGGTGCTGCGTCAGCGAGGGTGTTGAGTTATCTTATTGCTTTTAATATCATCTACTTGCCGAGTTGGATCTTATTTGGAGCCTGTAAGTCAAACATACAATTATCCCGTCTAACATGCTAACGATAGTAGTATACGCAGCCCTCCTCGTCCCGACATCGAACGCTGGCATCGCCATCCTCTGGCAGATCCTCTCCGGCCTATCCCTCACAAGTATGAGTGTCTTTGCAGCCACCATCAACATCCGATACACCGCCATCTCCATGATTATCGTCCTAATGCTCCTCGCCACCATCTGCGAGATTCTCGACTCGAAACCCGAGAACGTCCCTGCGCTTATCGTCCTAATCCTATCCGCCATCTTCCCGAGCTCGAGCTACATCTTCTTCCTGAATCAACTCTGTCGAAACGAAGCGCAAGGTCTCGCAACCAACATCTCAAAACCAGCTCCCCATCAGCCTCGCATTTACGAAGTTACAGTATCTATGTTATGGGGCCTACTGCTTCTTACGATAGTATTCTACCCTTTGCTAGCTATCCTCATCGAGAAGTGCTCTCATGGTGTTAGCAATAAGGGTAGAAGATTCGGAAACGCCAATGGAACAACCGAATCTTCAGCAGCCCTCGAGATCACCGACCTTACAAAAACCTACAAGCCTTCTCTATGGAGACGATGTTGCCGGAGAGCTCATCCCACGATAGCTGTCAACTCACTCAGCTTCTCCATGCAGAGGAAGCAAGTCTTGTGTCTTCTTGGCATCAACGGCTCTGGCAAGACAACAACATTAGGTCTGATTGCTGGCACACAAAAGCTCACAAGTGGCTCAATAAATATCAATGCCCCTCGCTCAAACCTTGGTAAGTATAACATCGACACTTGGGTCTTCTACTAACTGTCTAGGTATCTGCCCCCAACGCAACATCCATTGGCCCGAGCTTTCAGTCCTCGAGCATGGCAGAATATGGGCCATGATGAAAGGCGGATCAACAGACCCTCAGTCCCTTGACGCCCTCGTCGAATCCTGTGATCTATCACTTAAGAAGCACAGTCCTGTCGGTACACTCAGCGGAGGCCAGATGAGAAAGGTCCAAATGCTATGTATGTTAGCAGGCGGTAGTTCAATCTGTCTCATGGACGAAGTTACCACCGGCATGGTTAGTAACTCTACCAACTCATTCTGCACTCACTCACGGATATAGGACCCTGTTTCTCGAAGAGCAATGTGGAACATCATCCTTGCCGAACGCCAAAAACGCAGCCTCATCCTCACGACCCATTTCCTCGACGAATGCGAAGTTCTAGCAGACCAAGTCGTCATCGTATCACACGGCCACGTCAAGTGTCAGGGTTCCACAGCAGCTCTGAAGAATCTCCACGGAGGAGGTTATCGCGTACATCTACCAGGCGTCCAGAACCCGCCCGACACACCATATGCTACGACTGTACATCAAGGGCAGGCTGTGTTCAAAACTCCAGATTCGACATCTGCTGCACAGCTTTTGACGTCTCTACAAGCAGCGGGATACTCTGATACATCATTGAGTGGTCCTACTATGGAAGATGTCTTCCTCGAGGTCGCTGACGAAGGCGATGAAGACGATGTTGGAACTTCTGACCGGAGTCCTTTTCTTGAAGATACCGAGACACCAGACAGTCAACTCAGTTCAGGAACACAAGCTTCATTCCTCCAACAACTCTCAGCACTTCTCCTTAAGCGCCTTCTAGTTCTCAAGAGAGGATTCTGGTGGTATATTCTCGCTTTAGCAATCCCACTGATATTCACACCTATTTTCAGCGCCATGGCAAACGATCCCACTCCCTTCCAACCGACACCCTGTGTATCAACCGACTCATCCATCCTCGACGAACCATGGCCAATTTCTCTTCGACCAAATGGCTACTACGACCTCGCAGGTTCCGATAATATCTCCATGCTCATCGGTCCAAACTCCCTTAACAAGACTCTCTTTCGCTCATTGTCAAAGTACCCCATCGGGAAAGAGTATGATATGAGGGCTTACCAAGATCAGTTCAAGTTCCAAGATGACTATGATGTTTTCTTGAAACAAGTTCGTGATAAGCCGAGACAGCTTATACCTGGAGCGTTGTACATGGATGGGAAGGATAAAGATACGCTTGCGTACAACGCTGAGCATGGGCCTGATGGATCGATGTTGGTGTTGAATATGTGGAGTCAGCTGAAGAGTGAAACTCCAATTTCGCTATCCTTTGCATATTTCAGTTCATCTATACCCGTTCGTACTTCACACTGATTACTTGACTCTGCTGACTAGATTATAGTCTGACCCTGGCCCCGGCATGTTTCTCGCTATCGTGAGTAACTATTGAGCTCATTCAGTGATAGCTACTAACACAATACCAGCTACTCACCGTCCTACACGTGCTTTACCCAGCCTTCTTCGCCCTATACCCCGCGTACGAACGACTTCGTAAGATTCGAACCCTACAATACTCAAACTCGATCCAACCTCTTTCACTCTGGACATCTCACATCATAGTGGACATAGTCTTCGTGCTTATTATATCCTGCCTCTCCACCTTGTTTATCTCTTTGCTCATTCTAAAGTGGTATGGAGTTTGGCATCTCTTCCCTGTTATGCTTCTGTACGGCTTCGCGATGATGCTTTGGTGTTACATCATCTCCCTCTTCGCACGATCAGAGCTCTCTGCCTTTGGCATATCCTTTTATGTTTCGCTTTTCATTTTTGGTATCTCCATCGTGGGCCTAATGGTATGCCACTTCATTTATCCCAACCAAACACATGCTGACCAGTCAGATTGCATCTGTCAACCAAAGCCCCGGTAATGGGTCTTACTCCATGGAAACAGCGGTTTTCATCCTCGGGCTCATTTTCCCGGTCGCCAACCTCTTCCGGGCCATGGTCGTTGGTCTCAACGTCTGGGCCGCGGGATGTCGTGGTGATGCAGCGATAAGCTACCCAGGCAGCATCCACGCCTACGGCGGCCCGATCCTACTTCTCTGTATTCAGGTAGCGTATCTACTTGCTCTTCTATTATTACTTGATGGAAGAACATGGATGATTCGAAGTTTGTGGTCAGAGCATATCGTGCCACTGTACCAAAAGAAGGGAATGAACACGAAGGACGCCCATATTGAGATGGCGCCGATGACAAAGTCTCAAGCCATGAGTGGGAACTTGGTCGATGTTGACCAGATTCACAAGTACTTTGGTGGCAATGTTGCTGTTGATGGTGTATCACTCACTATGGCAAAGGGTGAGCTGCTGGGTAAGTTCTGTCCTTGACCTTGTCTCCTATTCCACTAACACTAACAGCGCTTCTCGGCCCCAACGGAGCTGGTAAGACGACTACTATCAATATGATGCGAGGCGAAGTTCGTCCGGATTACGGCAATATCTACATCAAGGGCGTGGATATGCAAAAGGATACCCGAGCTGGGCGACATAGCATCGGCTGTAAGCATCGGCCTTTACTCGATCTTTTCACCTACTAATGACATTGTAGACTGCCCACAATTCGACGCTTTGGACCAGATCACCGTACGCCAGCAGCTTGCTTTTTACGCTCGCGTTAAGGATATCGCAGATGTACAGAGGAACGTCAACTTGGTCATGTCAAAGGTTGGACTGAGGCCTCACGCCGATAAGCTGACATCTCGATTATCTGGTGGAAACAAGCGAAAGCTGAGTTTGGCTATTGCTTTATTGGGTATGTTACATCGCTTAACACAACTGATCAAGACTGACCTATACAGGCAACCCACCGATTCTCATACTGGATGAACCGAGTTCGGCGATGGACCCTCTAGCGAAGCGCGACATGTGGGCTATGCTGTCAGGCATCTCATCAAGTCGCTCGGTCCTTTTGACGGTAGGCATCTATCTCTTCTCGATATAGTATCCTGCTGATGATCAACAGACACATTCAATGGAGGAAGCAGACATGCTAGCAACCCGCGTCGCAATTCTTTCAAAACGCATCCTCGCCGCCGGCACGACCCAAGAACTCCGGAACAGGCATAGCAACTCGTACGAAGTACATTTGGTACTAGAATCAGCACCAACATCAGATCAAGTCGAAATGCACAAGGCGGAAGCGTGGATTCGCAAGACGTTTCCAGGTGCCAACTTTAGAGGGCTGAGTTTGGGAGGACAGTTTCGCTTCAGCATTCCGGCCAGTAGCACTGCTGATGAAGCGTTTGCTGCTTCGCAGAATAGAAAGGGTCAGGTTGTTAAGGCGATTCAGACTTTGGAGCAGTGTAAGAGGAGTATGGGCGTTGCGCACTATACTGTTAGTATGGGGACTTTGGAGATGATATTCTTGAAGATTCTTGAGGAGTATATTTTGTATTAGCCTTTTAATTGTAGATTTGTAGCGTTTATTTGAGCGATTTCTTATTTCAAGTACCCGTGACCTTTCGTGCACTTCCGTTGCATAACTTGAGAGAACTGCACAATTTGTGAGATATGAACCTTTCCAGGATCCCAGGGACAATTCATCCGATATCGGGATATCCAGACCGGCATTGATTAGCATCTGAGACAGGATCTGCATTCATGATTTACATCGATTCAAATCACATTGACAGGTCAAGATCAAGCTTTCAACCAAGACCAATAGTCAGAAACACGCATGTGCCCCCGCGTCATAATAGAAACTTATGGGATCCAAGCCCCGGTAGGAACGGGCCGCACTCCAGCATCAGTCCTCTATAGACGAGATGCATATGGAGGGGTAACAACTGACAAGACTGTCTCACACAGTTAGGAAAACTATAGCGCCGATCATGCGAACTTTCAAAGCTGAAAGCTTCATTCTGAGACAGCATGATGGGCATGCTTATGATGAGCCGTCAGTTGATCTTTGATTCCACTGCCGTCTTGTGGCTCACTTATTGAAGCACGCTATACCGTCACAATCAGATAGCCAATCTTACTTGAATGCAATCAAACGCTGTGCGTGTGAAGGCAACTTATAACAATTCAACCGGCCTGTTTAAAGTGTCCTAACAGGGCTTAGACTATGTCACTTTACTGTATGTTTCACCTCTCATTCAGATACACCTTAGTGTTTCGGGCCTCAAAATTTAATTCAGTGGAGGTATTATGAAGCCCTGCGCCGCAAGTCAGCCATCCCTTACAGGTATAGCTAAACAAGTTTGTAAGGTGTAAGGTGTCTTATACACACTACAGCTAAACGCATTTACTGACCAGTGATGCGAGATATAAGACTGAGACACGGCACATCAGCCAGGTATTCATGTATATGCAGGCCTTCACCGCAAGACGCCAACATCTCAAGTTGATCGCGAGGAACAATGACGTCGCAGAAACGGTCAAAGTATGGACGGTTCTTGAAAATGAGTCAAGAGGGAAGAGGGGAGAAGAATGTGTATAAAAGTCCTAACTATTGCCGCCAATACCGTCTTTCTTCATATAGCAACTAAACAACTCAATAACAGTTAAGCAAAATCTTTACCAACGTCTCTTCTCAAGACACCCAATCAAGTCAGCCCCCTCTTCTCTTCCTAGTTACTCCGGCCAACATCCCCAGAATGCCTTACACCATCAAAGTTCGCGTCTACCAAACCAACCAAAACGCCTACTTCCACGTTGTCGAGCAAGTATGCTGGAACTACACCGACGGCTGCGAGTGGAGCGAACGAAACGGCGTGCTGTCACTCTACATGGGTGACAGCGGCACCTCAGGCATGCTGCGCTTCAAAAATGAGGAGGGCAAGGAAGCTTTCTCCGTTGCCCTCGGCGTTCACATGTATAAGCCTTGGGTTGACATCATCACGGGACTGGCCGACAACATCACTGGTGCTCAGTCTTTGCCTGAGTACTATGGTGAGCCTACTGATAAGACGAAGAGGCGTGGTCTGAATACTGAGCAAACGGTTTTGAACATTGATCGTAGAAATATTTCTGCCAAGTATCGTGCTAAGGAGGGGGAGAGCCTTGATCTTGATATCATTATTGGCTAAGAAGGGAGATCGAGAGCAGTCAAAGCGGATAGTTTGGGGGTATATTCAGTACTAGGATTTTAGTATGACGATGTGCATCGCACTGAAGTTTCAAGCCCGTGAAGCTTCAGCATATAAACTCCAATCTACAAATCTCTTGGCCAGCCCCTCCACTTAATACTGTAGAACTTGTTGTTGCCGTGGCTTTCCGCTATGGCCACGTGAAGAACAAAATCGCCGCTCGCCGGCTATCGTCTCCCGCTGTGCTGTATAAAAGGGCCCTGCTCTCTGATTTCGCCAGTCGCAATTTGGTGGCTGCATGTGGCTGTGCTAACGCAACTAGTTCCAGCAAGCGAGCTCAAATAGTGACATTTTCCTTTCAGCTGAGCTTGCTTGGGCATTTTACGCGGGGATCAACAGCCTATTCTCTTACTGTTTTATTTCTTGGCTATAGGGTCCGTTTTAAACTTGGCGTTATCATAGTCGTGTAGATTGTAGCCAGTGTCTTTAATTGCTCTCGGTGAAGTTTTATACCTATCGGTCTGGTTTTACTCCGTAGTTAAGCTTTAGCTTTATGCGTAGCCAAGCTAACGAGCACTAGTAGAACGCCAAGCAAGGTACCAACAGACTATCGATCTCTCTAAGATTGAAGTAAACTAGCAAGGACTAGCCCATCTGGTATTTAAACAAATACAGAGACGACTTTCGCGTCCATAGACCATCAGCTCTAATCTTGGTATCCTTCCTGTCCCTTTCCCTCGTCTCTTGTTTGAGAGACTACCGCTCGTTACAACCTCGTCACTCTTTTCTAGACAAGTCACTCCTTAAGAACCATGCATTCAAAGAAGCTTTTGTCCTTGGCCTTGAGCCTTTTCATAGCAGAGGCGGTAGTGGCCAGTCCCTGCAAGCCGAAAACTACCAGTACGTCCCTCATCATCTAGAACCTGCTGTTTGACATGAGAGCCCTGGTTGACCTGTCATAGATTCTGTGGCCTCAACTACGCTTTCTGAATCTACGACCACGATTCCTTCGGTGCCATCTACCACGGAAACTACTCTGGCGACTATTGAGACCAGTGTTGCCTCCGAGACCAGCGAGACCGAGACCGAGACCGCTACTACACTTTTGACCAGCACCACCGCTGCGTCCGCAGCTGATAGTTCCACTACTGAGGGGGGAGCGACCACGGCCGAAGAGACTACTACTGCAGCTGGTGGGACAACCACATCAGCAGCGGAGACTACAGCTACCACTGAGACTGGAACTACGACCGGGGACACAACCACCACAGAGGCTCAGACAACAACCGCTGCAGAGGCCGAGACTACTACTGCCGAGGCTACTACTACAACCGCCAGAGAGCCAGCCTGTGCCCAAACTTTCGTCCTAGCTAATCCCACTCCGATCTTTGACTCAGGAAGCATTAGTGACGATAGCGCCAGAAATGTCGTTGCACCTTTCCCGATCGGGGTCTTTGGCACCATGTCAACCAATGTCTTCGTTACTACGAACGGCGTGATCTCACTGGATGATTCCTCAACCCGCTACACCAATGATGCGTTACCCGACGAGTATCTCCCAAGCACCAGCATCATGCCCTACTGGGACGATCTCATCATCAGGGTGGGTGCCTGCAACACAGGCATCTACTACGACGTCTACGAGAGTGACCGCGGTAACACTTTCACTATCGAGTGGCAGCTCGGCAGCGTTGGTACCGGGGCTGCGACTGGCGAGCACTTCTCGGCCAGTTTCTACGAGGACTTTCCCGCCGTGGTCAGGTTCGAGTACTATCAGACTACCAAGCATGGTTCGAGCGCAACAGTTGGTCTGCAGAATGGGGAGCAGTTCTCCCAATACTCTTTCAACCAAGTCGACTCTATTCCCGATCAGTTCTACATTGTCATTGATACAAGCAGTGGAGACGCCCTCACCGCCAGCGGTTCACTGTAGGAAGGTGCTTGGACTATAGTAAATGGTGAGGCAACGGGCAATCACGAGTATGGTGTGTGATTCGATTCGATTCTAGGCTGTATTACTATATAACTTCGAAGTCAATGAAACATGGAGATGTTTTCTCTGTCTTCAACATTACAATTTATCGTGAATGTTGATCCTGTCCGCAGGACGGAGAAGGGAGGAGAGATAAAACATTGATAGTTAATATCCAGATGCTCACCTATCCTTATGTAGTACGGTAGTACCCGAACTTATGTATTCGTTCTAGTGAATAGGCACTGTTGCGTGCGCTACTTTTGCGCTTACAATTGATGTAAACTGTAGCATAAATACATCCTTATTATGCACCTTTCCAGACGGAAGCGAGACAACGGAAAGTTTGTCAAGATCAGATGACTTGTGATAGGGAAAGCTCCTGGCTGAAACTCTGCTTGTCCATGACTAAAGAGTCCGCTTTAATCCTTCAGGTCTACCATCAAGAAAACATCATATTGACGTAACCCGCCGTAGGCAAACCCTTGAGGTCAGAAAAGGCCTGATTCGCCAATTGATATGGCATTGGGCGCGCACATATTGACGTAGGAGACAACAATGCATGATCCAAGAACCAGCCAGTATGCCTTTTCAGGCTCTGAATAGGGGGAAATCATATTAGCACGTATTATTGAAGTTATAATCAATCATCAATCATTGAATATGCGCATGTTCTAGAAAATAGTATACAATTCATGAAACTCGTTTAAAACAGGGTATCATTCGACATTTCTCTTTTTCGCAGCCGCACCACGACCAACTTCCACTCTTAATAATGCTTGCTGTTACGGCGACTTGCTGATGGGGTACCTCTGGGAGTTCCACGAGGCGTGACACGGCTCTCGCCGAAGAAGCGATTAGAGTTGCTGTATTGACGGCCATAACTTGGTCTCGCAGCAACGGGAGGGCGTTCGACATCGAAGGTTCCAGTTGCAGTTGAGCCTGATAAACTGTTAGTAAACGATCTGACATTCTATGGTTCAATGAACTTACTCCTTCGTCGAGCGTCGTATGCAACGCTTCCGCGACGTCCCTGCTCAGCGTTCTCTTGACGCTCACCGGCGAGACGCTGAGCGAATGGTGATCGAGCTCGCAGGGCGGGACCCTTCCAGTAAATGACATACACCGCGATGACGAGAACGAATGAGATGCAGAATAGAATGGTCGAAGCGTATTCGAGATTCTTGCCGGATGAAGCTCCGATGTTGCTGAAGAATGGTGTAGCGGGGACTGTGAGAACACCAGCGAGGAAATCTCGAGCCCAACCGTTACCTCCAGTGGCTGAAGCAGAGTAAGGACCGTCTAAACCTTTGTCAGTTGAGGTCGGATGTATGAAAGAAATATCAACTTACAGGCACAGATCATGTAGTCAATGGTGGCCATATAGATAGCATAGTTGGCGATACCAACAATGGCGGCAAAGATCAAAGAGCCAATCCAATGAATAGGAGGACCCTGAATCGTCCAAGCAAAGCCAATCAATCCAATAGGCAAGCAAGGCGCAGTGTAAAGCAAGAACCACAGACGCGACTCATACTGCGCACGCTCATCATTCGGCTTCTCGCGTCGCTCCTTGATGTTCTTCTTGATGGCAGGAATAAACGCCAACCAAGAAATGACATATCCAATACCAATAGCAAGGAATGTCAGACCAATCTGGACGGTATCAAAGCCCCACTGTTTATAAACCAGAGCAAAAGACTGGATGAACATGAAGATGAGAGCGTCGGAGAAACCCGAGAGGAGAGAAAGGACGAGCACAATGGGCTCTGTGAGGAACATTTTGAAGGGACGGGTCCAAGTGATGAGGATTTCCTTGGCGGAGAAACGCTCACGGAAGGGGACGAGTTCATCAGGACCCCAGAAGTTGGCATTTGTCTCCTTTCTTCGCTTCTTGGCGATGCGGTTCATGAGGATTGTGCTTCGAGTCTCGGGAACAGTAAGGAAGTGAACGATTTGGACGAATCCACCGAGGATGAGCTGAATCCAGATTGACCAGCGCCAATCAAGGTACTGTTCGCAGAAACCACCAACAATAGGTCCAAGAACCGAACCGCCAACCGAAGAAAAAACAACATAAGCAACAGCGTACTGCTGGTTATCGGACTCCCACATATCAGCAATCATACCGAGTGTGACGGAACCACCGGCGGATGAAAGACCACCGAGCGCACGACCGACCATGATGGTAGCGAAGTTGGGAGCCAGCGCGACGGGGAGCTGCCAGATGTTTACGAGGAAGAGAGAGGCCTGCATGATAGGCCATCGACCGAATTCCTCTGACCAGGGGGCCCAGAGCTCACAGCCAAAGGCGTAGAGGACGAGAAAGATCATGGCGCCGCAGCGGGCGGCTTGGGCGCTGACGTGGAATTCTTCCGAGATGCCTGGGATGGCGTTTGAGTAGAGGGAGGTGTTGAAGTTCATGGAGACTTGGACCTATGAATTGTTAGCCAGCAGTTGAAACACCAAGACTTGAGGAACTTACCCAGAAGATGACGGTGAGGATGTACCACTTCTTCCACTTGGGGAACGAATAGCCCAGCTCATCGTAGCAATCATCCTCAGTGATTTCATACTTGTCGTAGGTACCCAGCTTCTCCAGCCCAGCACCGTTAGCGTTATGCGTTGTCTCATCGCCGCTGTGGTCAGTAGAACCATCCAAGTTCTGCTGAAGCCGCGAATCAGCGACGTGCAGGTCATCCTGGTTGATGACCTGCGGGGGATCGTCTGAGAAGTGAGTCGGCATAATGAAACAACTGGCCAAGTTGTGTGTGTGTGTGTGGTTCAAACTAGGGATAACGGTGCATATTTAAAAAGAAAAGCTGAGGGATCACCAGTTTGACAAGAAACAGAACTTGGGAGAATCCACTCTTGACATCACCGATGGTTACGTGGGGAAGAGAGAGGAGTTTGGGATTGTGTGCCGTTGTAGCCGACGCAAAGAAAGAGATCAGCAGTCAAGGGTGAGCTCAATTGGGGGTGTTAAGATGGCCAAGAGACAAGCTAGACAAGCTTAGTGCTGTAGTTATTTCATCACGCAGCTAATTTGCTGATCAGAGACTCCCACTCACTGTTGGTGCAGTTTGAACTCGGCCGAGTCAGGTTCAGCAATGACGTCGTGACAAACAAAAGGATTTCAACCAACCAACTACCTAACCAAGTTAATAGGTTCAAGCGTTTATCGCTCTTCCAATCGGTTTTACCGTACTGAGTCCACAGCCAGGCAGCACAATTCTTGATAAAACTAAACTTTTGTCCCCACAATGACATGACTTCATCGAAGGAGGCTCTAGTGTAAGGTAGTTAGGTCCTGCTTATTTCCCGCGTGTATTGCGTCACAGTGCACCCTCCACGAGGTCAGGCTCACTAGACGAATGGTTTTTAATGGCCAAGGTTGGCCAAGCAGAGATCCCGAAGAAGCCGTCCTGGGCGATCGATTTCGGCTTTTTATCTTGGCGCGTTCGGAATTAACAGACTAGAATAATCCAATGTCATCACTGGAACTGGCACGCGACAGACACAATTTGGGGCTCCGCTGGGGAACGACTCGTGATTCTCCACCAGCAAGTTTTTTTTTTTCGCTTCAGAGCCAAAGGATCGGGCACGGTGCATGACGGACCGCAGAGCCTCCATCGCGATATTAATTCCGGGAGTTTATGGCGCGATTGCTGTTCAAGGATGGTTTCTTATTACCGGTTTGTTTTCTAGAGTGAGGATTAGATGTTGCGACGGTTATGGAGACTGGATTAATTCTTGGCGGCGAAACGTTTCATCTGCATCATGGTTGTTGCATTTGCTACATCTAATGTTTGCCTGTCGCGTCAATTGAGCCTCTAGGCCACTCAATCTCTACAATTTCGCCAGTTAGCGCTGACCAGACCTATCGATTATGAAGCTATCCCAAAGTTAACAATCTTGCACAGCTGTTTTCATCCACTTGACATTCTCTTCATCCGGTCACCATCCTTCTCCATCCCATCGGCCCAATTCTCGGCCTTCTACTCCATGGGGATCTCTCCCCAGCGGAGACTCTGTGGATTCATTGACACGGGGTAACAACTTTTATTTCGCTGCCTATTTTAGTGGATCCTTCTTACCTAAAATGCCGTGAAAAATCTCCTGATTCAATATCACGAGATTCAGGTTTGGTGTTGAGGCTTTTTTTTGTTTGTTTTTTTGCTTGACGATAACTGCCGAAGCGTGCCAATCGCGCTTAGCTCTCTGTGCTTCGTTAAACCAACATTTGCCCCATCACCTCATGGCCCTCTCATGTGGCTGATGAAGAGGTTATGGATATCGTAGTCCTCGCGATCCGGAGCTATATCCGCTGCCGTCTTGCCATCAACATCACAGACTCTTACGTCAATTCCAGCGTATGACAACAAAAACTTGACTGCTACCAATTGACCTCGCAAGGCTGCCTCATGAAGAGGTGTCCTGCTCTTCTCTTCACTCTTGAGTTTCTCAGGCATGAGACAGCTCTCCGATTCTATAAGCTGCCATTCCGAGAAATTGATATTCGGCAGCTCAATCCTGTCCTTGGTCGATGCTGGCAGTTCTTCAAAGATGTCTTGCCAGGGCCGCGGTGGTCCCAAGTCTGGCACGTAGTCAGACATTAGGTATTCGCCTTCAACGTCTTTTCGCCGCGAGGGCAAACGTCGTGATTCAAACAATTCACCCTGGAGCCTCCAAATGTTCACTGCGCGGTTGAAAAGATTCCCTGGGAAAAGTAGCATCTTGAGTGCATCAACATCACCCACTGCAGCTGCATAGTGCGATGCCGTCATATCGTTGCTGTCGTACTGGTGAATTGCGCCTTGTACACGGTCCCTTCCGAGGAAGTACAGGATATTGGCTACCAAGACTGGTTTCTTTCGTGCACACGTCTTCATTAACAGTGTCGCCCCCAAGGGATCTGGTGCATCGAGATCGGTGGACTGACAGAATACCTTCTGAAAGCCTTTCTCTAACTCGAGCGAATACATGATATCCGCCAACCCGTTCGGCGTTTGTGATGCCATGTTTGCTAGCCTCTCGTGCCACAATGCCGCACAGACCTCCCTTCACCGTAGACTTGCTCCCAGGTCTGACCGATATGGTATTTCCAATGTTTCGGATAGCTTGCTACCTGGCAGGAAGGAGAGTCCAGTTCAGAAAGTTGAACGTGACACAAGCTGCTGTCAATCGAAATAGCAGACTGTCCGTTCGCTTCAGGCTGTGATGTGCTACATGCTGCTTGGACCTTGGCATCATCTAGCAGTTGATGCCGTGAACTTGGTGATGTGCTCTCTTTTGTTCCATTCTGCACGAAAGGTGGAGGAGTGTCGGCTAGTCCCAAATCTGAGAGCACCTTCGAGTATAGATCCCTCAAGGACGTCGTCGTCCTGTTCTTGCGCCTTTCTCCTTTCATAACTCGACCCAGCGTTTTGGGCTCCGCTGGAACACCAAGTTTTATCAAGAGCGCGAACTTGTCAAAGCTCCTTTGCTCTAGCACTGCCTTCATCAGAAGAGACTCATTGTAAATGCTTCCACCAAGGACTGCCCCATGATCGAGCAGGAGTTGTGAGGCTCTGGAATCGATATTCTCAAGTAACGCGATCTGAAGTGGGCTGTAGGGCTGGCTTATTCTCCAATGGGGAGAGAATCCGGCCTTTAGTAAATCCGTGACAATCTCGAGATGTGGGTTCTTCTGAGCCACTGCATGAAAGAGAGCGGACTCGAATGGCTCTATGCCACTCCATATCCCCATCTTGACCCGTAGCGCGAGGAGTTTATGGAATATTGGATTGCGAAACCCTTTAGCTGCCATGCTCGACAGCAGCACGTCAATTAGATCGCGGTCTCGCGCGCCTGAAGTGTCTAAGCGCTCCAACGCATCCCATATCAGGATGACTTTGTTGATAGCCACGTTCGATGTTGAGTATATCCTTTCGTCCAAATCGCAAATAATCTCACTGAACGCCTGCGACTTGTAAAGGTCATTCAAGAAGTCTATCTTGGAGCCTTCGGTGTATTGGTCGTGAGGTGCATGTATTTGGGGTCCGGACTTTGGTGTCACTCGCAAGTAGGACCAGAGGCGAGGAGCGAGGCTATAAGCGTAGCCTGTTGAGATACTCGGCCAGCAGACACCTGAGATCCGGCGAACCGTCGCTGTTCCTCTATCAGCCAAGAAAGTTGCCAGATTGCACCATCCACGTCTTATGGCCATACTCAGCAGAAATTGTGCTAGAGACGATTCATTGTAAGTTTGGTAGACCAGTAGATCGTGGGAAAGCATGTTCAACACCATAGACTCGGTAACGTTGTCTGATTCGCTTATCGCTTTGAAAATAAGAGTCGCAGGCGAGCGATAACCAGAGTTGCGCAGTTCCCTATTCCCAACATGGGAGTTGAAAGAGACACGCTCCATCTCAGCGTCAGCACTTAGTGTCGATTTCCCCATGGGAGCTAGATCTTTCGCAAGCGAAAGTAATACTCTCTTGCCTCTCCTTCAGCAACCTCAGTCTCATGAGTGCGGTAACGGCCAAACTTTGTGTTTGCGAGGATTGCCATAGTGAGCCTCCAAAAGGCAAGTGTTACTCGAGGTAGAAGATGCATGTATAAGAAAGGCCTAGTTGGTAGGGCCATCTTATACATGCCCAGGGAGTATATCGCACTTCCGAAATACACAATCATGTCAGCTTCGCTGGCTTTCCTCCAAGCTTCTACACAGGATAACAGAGCCTGCCAAACGGTACGCGTGGGACTTAAGTACCACAAGGCAGGGTCGAAAAGGGCCTGAAAGGTCGGTAGATTGGCCAGGTTCGTGAATCGTTCTGCGGCTGATTTCAATAGTACATCCATGACTTTGAAACCACACCACTCAAAGACTAGCATTAGCCTAGTTCTCCTTGAAGATTCAGATTTCTTGACCCGCTGCTCATTGGCGTGCTGGAATTTCCCTTTTCCGTATTGTAATATGAGATCAAGCACTCTTTCGTTCCCAGTACGAAGTGCCAACGAGAGGCAACACTCTCCACCAAGTAACAGACCCGCATTTGGGTCAGCGCCTTGCTGCAGTAAAGAGACGACAAGGTCTTCGTCATTCTCTCGAATCGCGTCCAGAAGCTCGTTTTCTAGAAAGAGTTTCATTCTAGAGACATGTCACACTTGAGTGTCAGGGGCGTGAGTTATCGCAAAGTGGATGTGTCGGGTATATGTTTATGCCAAAAATATCCACACGTTCTTTAAGTACGAGCTGACTGACCATTTTGCCTCGTTGTCGAACCTAGGGCGTAATTTGCCTTGGTGTTTGGCTGTATACGTGTACTATTGAGGCTGAAACTGCGAATTATGCTGCCAACTGCCAATCAAGTCTTCTCGCCAAGTATTACCTGTAGTACATGACGTAGCCTGAAATGGCACTGCCAGTTACAAAATAACTACCATTATCGCCTTTGCTCAAAATTCAATACAGCGCGGCCCTTGCCCTTATTTTTACAATGCCGTCAGAGGAATACCTGGCAACTTTGGGTGCGTACAGCACAGTGGTGGCTACAGTGATTGGCCTAGGAGCGTGGACTTTACGTGGCGGGTGTGGAGCTGAGGCTGCAAGAGCTGAATTCCGGCATTCTGATCGTCCACTTGACGGGGAATCTTACTAGGAAACTCACCAAGGACTACGTGGATCGACTGGTCCGGGGACATCCACCTTTGCTTGATGGTCCTTTGGGCTATAGCATCATGAAAGAAAACGACCAAGCTAGAGGTGGATGGGTCGTCGCCCTTGGGTTCGATCCGGAAATGACCAAAGAACGCTTCCTCCCCGTATACCTGGACTGTGTTCGCCGCCGAACACGGCGTGGACTTGTATTCTGGCGATCAATGGATCGCGTGCTAGGCATCATCATCAACATGTGGTCGAAATGCTTTTCTGGCGATCCAGGATCAAGCAACCGAATCGACATGGCAATAAAGGCAATCGAATATATCAAGTGGGAACCATTGCTGAGATATGCTCTTGTAGCTGCAGTGACAGGCTGCAAGATTTGTATCGCCTATTTCGAGAACGAGGGCCGTGAGCTGGAGGAGGCACTAGACATTGATCGGATGAGGAATTCGACGATATATTTGAGGGGCTCCTAAAGAAGGTCTTTGCTACGAGGGGTTACCTGTCGCACTACTGCTTGTTCGCCGACTGATAACTCCAAGTTGATTCAAATTAATCAGACATCACTGTGTTATTTAATTTCCTTGGAAATCTTTAGTGTGAGCCCTTCAATTCCACAAGTTGAAGAGAGATATTAGTTGTCCTGCCTGTAGTACGCTATCGATCATCAAGGGTCCGCTAAAAGGAACAGCATTTTTGGATGACCTAAGAACCAGATTAGCTAAGGTACTGTGATGTCATTGTCCAGCCATTGACATGAGACAAATAGCGCGAGAATCAGGTGAATAAACGTGAATTTTACTTTGCTGACTAAAACTTTCAACTCATGAGATCGTATGATTCTGTACGCTTATTATCCGAATGTTTCCACTTTGTTCAATCCTCACCGTTGCTGTCCTAATCGATCCAAAATGCAGGTTACAATCGCACCGGCAAGTAACAAAACGAGCTCAGCAGCCATTCGCTCGCTGTTATCGCAAAACCCCGAGGTTCAGCTCAAAGGCTTGTACCGTGATTTGAAGAAAGTCCCCGATGAGTTCAACTCTGCCAACAATTTCACAGCGGTTCAAGGTGATGTTGGAGACGTGAATACCCTAGACTTCTCCGGTTCTGATGCCGTTTTGATGGTCCTTCCTCCCGCCTACGACGGACGTGACATCGTTGAGCATGCGCAAAGAATCTCAAAGAATCTCAAAATAGCGATTGAAAAGGCTGGTAGCGTTAAAAGACTTGTTTTGCTCTCGAGCGTTGGTGCTGAATTCTCAAAGGGCGTGGTGAGTTTGCTTTTCAATGCTATTCAATTGTGCTGATTGGCATCTAGGGCGAGCTCAAGACAAATCACATCTCGGAACAGGTTTTGAAAACAACTGATATCCCTGAGATCATTATCATCAGATGCTCTTACTTTATGGAAAACTGGGCCATGTCCGTTGAAACACTCAAAGGCCCAAACCCCTTCTTCTTCTCGACCATCACGCCACTAGACTTCAAGATCGCAATGGTCGCCATCAAAGACATTGGCGAAGCAATGGCTACACAACTCATTCGCGATTGGACACCTCCAAACAAACCTTGTATAATGGAACTCCACGGACCAGAGCCTTATTGTCCGCTGGACGTACAGAAGGCGTTTTCGCAGGCACTGGGTAAGGATGTTGAGATCAAGGCAGTCGAGAAAGAAGACCTTGCGGAATTTTATGGCAAGATATTTGCGCCGCAGATTGTAAATGAGTGGGTTGAAATGAGTACATGCTTTTTGCCCGGTGGTATTGCTGAGAAGAATCTTTCGAGACCGAGCGACGTTGATGTCATTTATGGCAAGACAACTTTGACTGAGGCCTTGAGAGGAGCGACAGCTGAGCTCAGGAAGTAGAATGAAATACTTGGCTATAAACCATGAGAACGTAGTCCAAATTGCACAAATGATCATTGAAACGAGACATTATGTATTAAACTCAATGAAAAGCATGCTATGCTATGTGATGCTACGCAAACAACCCTCCAACAGTCCACCATTATC
The DNA here is from genome assembly GCA_001654545.1 of Fusarium agapanthi. Lineage (NCBI taxonomy): Eukaryota > Fungi > Ascomycota > Sordariomycetes > Hypocreales > Nectriaceae > Fusarium > Fusarium agapanthi. The sequence continues at coordinate 116,861 of LTDI01000060.1, read as the reverse complement.
CTTACTCCTTCACAATAATCGGCTTATTATGCCACTTCAACTGCCCCTCCTTAAAATTCGGCTCCGGCAAAAAGTTCAACGTAACAGCCTTCTGAACCGTCGGCGAGCACATAAGCTTCGCCAAGATAGTATCACCGTTAATATACGGCATAATATACTGATCCAAAAACTTCCACAAGAAATTGTCCCACATGACCGACCGCGTCGTCGTACCCGCTAGTTCAACATCCTTGGTAACATGGTTGAAGCGTGTATCTTTGTACTCCCCAAACGTCTTTGTAAGCTCCTTTATATCGGGGTTCGGGTTATCGCGAAGAAGGTCGCAGAGAAGGTTGATCAGCACGACGGTGGATTGCCATCCTGTGTTTAGGCCGAAGCCGATGTTGGGTGTCATTTTGTGGACGGAGTCTCCGACGAGGACGACGCGGTCTCTGAACCACTTCTTTGCGACGCCTTCTTCGAATGGGGCGGTGTGAGTCCAGTTCTTTGCGGCCCAGACTTCTCTGAACGTGACGCCTGGGGCGAGATAGATATCGCCGTATTTCTTTGCAAGTTCATCTGCTTCCTCGGCGGAGATGTAATAGCGATCGGTTGTTGGCTTATCGAGTTTGAGGTAGATGGTGAAGAAGTATTTCTTGTGCGACGGCATGATGAGTTGGGAGCTGAAACCCTCGGAGTGACATTCGTAATCGACGCCAGGTTCGAGATCTTTAGATACAGTGGTGCCGTGGCCGTAGAAACCGTAGAAGGTTGTTGTAAAGTCGCCGCTTGTAGCATCAGGGCCGATGTCGTCGACAAAGGCTCGTGTTGTGCTGTTGATACCGTCTGCACCGATAATGAGATCGCCGCTGTATGCATGACCATCTGCGCACTTGACTTCAACTCTATCGGGACCCGAGGCAATTGAGGTGACTTGTTTGTTGACGAGGAGTTGGTTCGTTATATCGGAGAGATCGCCCATGAGAAGATTGACAAGATCGCCGCGTTGGAAGAGCATCCATTCATGGCCGTGACTATAAACGTCAGATTTCATCAACAGTCAAGATAGGAGGAAGTGAACTTACTAGTGGCCAAGGTTCTCAATCATGTTACTCCAACTCATAACGCTTCCATCCCGCCTAAGATTGCATTTCTTCTTCATCGGCAAATGCAGCGCGCGTGCTTCATCAAGCAAGCCAAGCTGATCCAGAACTCTCGCACTATGCGGCCAAAGACATACTGAAGCACCCCAATTCAAGTCAGCTTCCTTTCTCCTCTCCAAAATCGTAAAATCGATTCCTGCTCGTTGCAGCGCAAGCGCCGCTAGAAGACCTGTTGGTCCAGCGCCGATAATGAGGACCTTGAAACCAGGCATTTTGAAGATACAAAGAAAGAAACGAAACAATTGGAGTGGACTGAGTCTAATTTTGTATGAACAGACTGAATACCCCTCTCGTGGAACCAACGGCCAGGAAGAGCTATACGGCTTCCCCGGCTACGACCTTTGGTCAATGCTACACTGAGACTATTCCAAATCTTTTGATAGGCGATGGCTAGGTCGGCAACTACGCTGGTAGGGTTTATATCCAAGAGGATCCAGAACCGTTGGAGTGATCGGCGCTCGCTTGCAATTTAGATAAACAAGGGTCTGGTGATTTTTATTCGATGGGGCTGGATCCTGAGGATAGGGGATGCGAGTTTGAGGAGCTGGAACTGCCGAATGCCACGTCGTAAATTGTGATATTCAGGAAAACTCTGATAGGGATGCTGAGGTGATATGATCCGGCTAGATTGAGTCTCCCACTTCCCGATCACAGTTTTTGGCAACTAAACGGCTCCTTTTTTTGGGATCAGCTCCATATCAGACGAGTGAAATTTCATAGCCGGCTCTGTAGCATTGAATGTATTAGATTATGGACCGCTGAAGGGTAGTGACAACTACACCAGTCCCAGCTGGAGCTATGGCCATCAAGAATAGGGGCATTTCACAAGATCATATGCCAACCAATGCTTCAGCCACAATCATTAGTCTGATATCCACCTTTTTTCTTCTTCCAAATCGAGCTCTATATAGTAGGTCACCAGAAAGTAAGCCGTGGTTTATCGCTCTGGCAATGTGAACGTAAACCATTAAAAATAGTTCTGCAAATCATAAACCCCTCTTATAGCTTGAACTAGAGTCTACCACGCAATAGCCAAGAAGTGTATAACAGTCTTTATAACATAAATAGTACCTAGGTTCTTTGACTAAATGACAGTATCTCAAGTACAACTCCACAACGAGCACCTTACCAACCCAACAAACTTAGCCTACTAGATCCCCCCCTCAAAACGAGGTGCCTCTCGTCCCTCAGGTGGATCGAAACTAGAATCATCCACCTCATTCTCCGGACTCTCCTCGTTCTCCTGCTCCTGCTCCTCCTGGACCTCCTTCTCAGCCTCAGCCTCCTTCTGTGTCTGGTCAATCGCCTCACTAGCATCCTCCAGCTTCTGCGCCTCCTCCTGCGGAAGCTCCTCAGCCTGGTCCTTCAACGCGGTCTGGATGTCCTCACTCGTCTTGTTTAGAGTCGTCGTGGCATCCTTCAGAGATGCGTCACGCTCTTCAGCGCTCTTGCTAGGATCCGTTGCCTGAGCGACTTCGTTGCTGGCCTTGGAGAGGTTTATGGCTGTATCTTCTGTCGCCTGGGATGGAGCACCGCCTTCCAACACTTCCTCCAGGGATTGTTCCTGTTGGCGGATGGCGTCTGTTTTGCCTTGGATGTCTTGGGCCTGGTTGACTTCTTTATAGCCCTGTTGCACCTCTGGCACTGTGGCCTCGACCTTTGCAGCTTGTGCTTGCACCTCTGAGACCGACTCTGCCTGATAGTCCTTCTCAACTTTCTCAACCTTGGCTTCCGCATCCTTCTTGCTGGTGGCGTCTTTCTCGACATCATTCTTCTTCTGGGTCTCGGCTTGCTTGTGGCCCTTTGCCATATAGTACAGCATACCGATGCCGGTCAGCATGCCGATCAAACCTTCGAGCATGTTAAGAGAGAATCCGTTGGCCGCATTTTTGTTGCTAGCGTTCTTCGAGCTATCAGAGGGGTCTGGGATGGCCAGCTGGTTGAGGTTGCCGGCCACCTTCTGACCATTAATAGTACCCGTGAAAGCAGCTCCAATGACATAGTTGGACACAGTCTTGCCGTCCTGCTGACTGGTCTGGGCGACATTAAGCCAGGTAGGGGTCAGCGCCACAGACAGATTGCCAGTGCCTTGGTTCTGCTCCGACATGGTACCATCACCGGCCATCACCACGGAAGTGTTCTCGTTGTTTGTGCCAGCCATTGACAGCACAGCCGAGTTGGTATCAGCACTAGCGGTAATGGCCAGCGTTGCTACCAAAGCCGGGACCTTATCAAGGCTGTAGAGGTAGTAGGTTCCCTGCCAGGGGTTCGTGAACTGGGCTTGCCAGGTGAAGACCGCAGTCCAGGTAGAAAGCGTGCACAGCTTGAAGCTACCAGTACTCTGGAAGAACTTGTTGACCGCAGTTTTCTGGTTAGTCGTGTCACCCAGAGCTGTGCGGAACTGCGTGGCCAGTTGCGAAGATGGGTTCGCCTGGGTGTACTTGATGAACTTGAATGAGTCCACCATGCTCTGCTGATTGTCGCTAGTAACAGTGAAGGCTTTTGAATCAGCGAACGGGGAGACTGCCAGAACAGCTACGGGGAACTGTTGGTAGAAGGTACCACTTAGTGCTGTGACGTTGCCGGTAAACATGGCCTGAAGCTGGCTGGCAAAGTGTATGGTCTGCAACTGCTGGGTGCTGCCGCTTGACACAGTAGCCAGTTTGGTGTATGTCAATGGCCCCTGCACCTTGGGGTCGGTGCTAGGGTTGAAGACATCGTAAATGTCCACAGAGGAACCAAAGTTGTTGGTAATTGAGGCAACGGGGTTGTTTGTGGAACTCATGATCGTTTAAGATGGAAGCGTTATTAGCTAAGTGAGAAGGAAGTGTTTCAAAGTGTTTGATGATTGTAAGGATGAGTGGCTATAGATGTGAATATTGTAGTCTTGGCAGCTATATATATACATAAAGTTTCAACCACTGTAGTGAGAATATCTGACAGCTGTCAAGTATTCTGAACAATGTAGTTGTTACTGTGCTGGCTCGAATTATTGAAGTTGTCCCTTACGGGAAGACCCAGTATGTCTGGCTCAAACTAGCTCGGAAGCCCGTTACCCGTTCTCCTCGGTCTTCACCCAATCATATATTGTCAGATGATGTATAATATGCTCAGCCTCCGCATACCATCACAAACCATGTATCAATAATGTAACCACTGTCGGGAAAGGAAGTTCAGCCAGCCACCATTCTGACCACCAGTTCAAGTAAGCTAGTCTATATTTTCGGCACTTATTCAAATCGACGAGGCAACTTACACTAGTGATGGGAGAATGGCTTAGTATGTTCCGTATTGAACCCATGAGGGGTAACTAACTCTCAGGAACATGCCGAGAGTTAGATTTCTAGTTGTATTCAGCCAGCCACTACACGGCCAGTCCGAACTCGTCTGACCGCTTTCTGGATATTGATTCAAACCGGTCAGCTCAATATTCACTATTGATGTAAGTCAGCTCTCGCCTTACCACTCTCAGTATCGATTTCGTAGCTGGGATGGTTGAGGTTACCCCCATACGGAATCAAAATGCCGAGAAACGGGACTTTCGTCCCAATGCAGCTCGTCACTAGTCTCGGTGCCTTATCGCTGCCAATCAAGGGGGCCACCATTTTCGGTATGAATACGAAACATGCAGCCCTAAACTCCCTATCGGCACACATCGTCACTAGCTGCTGTAGCTAGCGCGCCACGTAAGGAGCTTGGGCCGCCTATCACCCCTCGATCACATTAATAGTTCCTGTTCAGCCGTTCGAACTAGCCAGCCACGACTGTCACTATTGGTTTAAAGTGTCAGCCCTAAGCTCACGATGAGACGCACAACCGGTCAAAGAGCTGATGCTCCGCCCTACGACGGAGGGATCGGCCCGGGGTGACGATATGGCGGTTCGGATATACCCGCACAAGCTAATGGCCTCGAAGGGACAACAAGAAGGCTGAGTGGAATTGGATGTAAGTCACAGTAACATTCCTCGATCAAGTTAATTATCAACCACCATCATCGCAACAACTACAGCTTCCAAACATTCCATCACTTCCTTTCCCTCTTCTCTCTTTCAACACCGCTTAGCCTTTTCATCATGGATACCCCCAAGATATCCTTTGCCAACCGCTTGGATGTCAGCGTCACGGTCTACGACTCATTTAGTGACCAAGACAAGACCAACTATTTCGGCACCTTGACCTCCATTGCAAGCATACCCCCCAAGACTACAGCTTCACTGCAACTCAAGCACCCAACCTCAGTGCTGATCGTTAGTGATGCAAAGTCTAACTCTCCCCTGGCACGCATCATCTACTTGCAAGATGTGAGCACCGGCCCATTCGCCGTTGGTGAAGCCGATGTCAAGGCCATGGCGCAAACCATGGCTTTCATCACCTTCATCACCAACAATAAGAACGACCCGCTCACGCAGGCCTTCAATGCCATCTGGAAAGACACATCCAAGCCACAGGTCACGCCCGTGAACAAGTTCTTTGCCCAGCATGAGCAATACAAGAGCTGTACGTTTGCTACCTACATGATGGGTATCACATACACAGCAGAGCAACCAGAGTCAAAGGACAAACCTATGGACCAAGCCTTGTACTCCCTCAGTACTCTCGCGACGCTGTTAGGCGCAACTTGGCCAGAATTCCTTCCGGATATTGTGGTGACCAATTTCACTTGCAATACCAATAATGACACCCTCGCTCTTCAAGCAGGGATAGATCTGAAGAAGCTGCCTGCCCAGTCAGATGAGGCACTGCAGTTTTTCGGGTCGCTGTTCAATGTCCAGCATCTCCAGGTCTCGGTCATGTTCAATTACGCCGTGGGCCTGAACATATTCGGTACCCGACTGTCTATCAGCCTTGATGCTATGCACGTACCCTTTGGTGGCGCGGGGACCTTGAACATCAACAAACCTACTGCCACCATTGACATTAACCCGCTGTTCAAGTTCGTCGTCTTCACTGTTACCGGCGACATGCCGTTTGAAATATTCGATAACAAGTTTGAGGCTGACTTGTCTATGACAATCGACAACATCGAGGCTGCATTCGGTGTAGTCATAAAGGGAGACAAGGGACCGTTGCCAGCGCCACCAGTTATGAAGGGCGTGCACTTTGACTCGTTTGGAGTCGGCATCGGAATCATCTTCGAGCCGCCAAGTGCTGCAATTGGCCTGTCAGGTCAACTGCATATCGGTGACGCTGGCAACAATACCATTGTGCCTCTTGACGATGACTCGTTTGTGGTTGTCTGTCAGTTGATAGAGGAGGTACCAAACCCTCTTTACATCTCCTTCTACGTGCCCAAGATGCACCTGACGGACGTGTATACCGTCTTCACCAACGCCCAATGTCCTGTGGACGTACCAGTGTTGTTTTCAGATCTCTCCTTTCAGTGGTCTGAGAACCCCATGGAACCTGTCGTGTTGCCTGACGGCTCCCTTTCCAACATGGGCTACGGCTTCACCGCGGCAGCCGACATCTTTGGCTTCGACTTCTACGGCGACGTAGAACTCAACCTTACCGACGGGGTCAAGGCCGACATTGAAATGTCTCCCTTGTCACTCGGCAACATATTCTCGATACAGGGAGATGGCACTGGCGTTACGTTGAAGGTGGATGCCAACGGAAATCCCATCAAGAACAACCAGATAATCACCAAGGCCGAGCAGAAGCAGGCAATACAAAATGCCACGACGAAACAGATGGTGCCTCCGGGAGGCGCAGTGTTGAAGATCCAGACGCTGGCCTCGCCCTTTCTGCACCTCAACGGTTCTATCAATCTGTTCGAGGTCGAAAACTGGCATATTGAGGCCGATGTCACCTCGAGCGGCATCAAGTTCGACGTAGGTTTTGGCGGCATCCTTACTTCGGACATGAGCTGCACACTATCTGATTTCCACAATTTGGACGCCTCATTCCAATATGGTCTCAATGCCACTATTTCGCTACCCTCAATCGCCGGTATCAGCCTTGGCTCTATTCCCTTGGAGGCACTAGTCGGCGCGCACTTTAAATTGAATACAAGCTCCTCAGACATTGTTTTATCAGTCGGGGGCAGTTTCGATTTCGAAGGTCTGACGCGTACCTTTGGCGATTTCACGGCCGATGTGAACATATCAAGCGTCAGTGATCTACTCAGCGCCATCGCCAACAATATCGAGAGCAATGCCAGTCAGATCTTCGGCGACCTGTTGAACGAGGCTGGCGCGTGGGCCGGTAAGGTCCAGCAGAACGTCATCAAAGGCGTCGAGAATGTCGCAAGCGTCTTGCAAAATGCCTTCAATCAAACCGCCGACCAGGCCGCCACTACTATGAGGGAGGCAGGCTTCGCAGCCAATACTATAGCAAGTGGTCTGCAAACTGCTTATGGTCTTTCGGCAACGGCCGTTGCACAAGCCATGCAGCAGGCCGGGTTTGCCGCTCAAGAGGTGGCTTCAGCCCTGCAGAGTGTGTTTGGCAACGATGCTGCGACTGTAGCTTCGGCGTTGCAGACGGCATATGGCTGGAGTGCTGACGAGATCCAAGGCTTGCTCGGCCAGATCGGTTTCAGCGCTGATCAGATTGGCCAGGCTTTCCAATCACTCGGTGGAGATTTTGCAGACCTCGGTAACCAGATTCTGCACGGTCTTGATCCTTCTAACTGGCCTAACCCTTTCGGTGGCGGTGGCATCTTCGGTGGCGGCATTTTCGGCGGTGGGTTTCCCTAGGCGGCGGATTGAAGATCAGGAGTGGTTTGCAAAGTTTGTTGAATTGGATCATTGATTGGAACATCATAGAGTAGTATTGCTATTGTGGTCTCCTTAAGGCCTGTTTTGCCCGAATAGCTTTAGTAGCAGCAGATTGAGTGCATCTGGAAGAGATCTTATTTTCAACAGCTTCTCCATTGTGTGACCTATACCCAGTTTCTCCAGTAGATCTTCTCAATATTCCACTCCTAATTTTATTGCCTTCTAGATACCCAGTGATCTTGAATGTCTTCAAACAGCCACCGTGGAAGGTTGTATATGCTTGCCCGCATCTTTGTCAATGCTTAGTCCATGAGGTGCTTGAATCTCACCATCCTCACTCTCGTCACTGAGACTGACTCTTCGAGCGCGTACCCTTTCCCTGTAACATTGTTAGTTTATGCCCATGAACGTATTTCATCAAAACCCACCCGTGGCTACCATAAACAACACGAATGACCTGAGTCATAGCGACGAGAAGCACAACCATAGTGGCTGAGTAGACGTAGCCCTTGGGGAAGCGAGGTGCTTCGACAGTAGGATACACAAGAAGCGGTATCCAAGCTTGGGTAGACGTGGCTATAGCCGTCATCAGAATAAGAGTCAACGCTCGTTCCTCATTGTTATGTCGAAGAATGGCATTTGCCCAGCCATAAAGCACCGATGAAACTGCAACGGCGGAGTACCCAACGCTGTAAGCGTACCACTTTGCTGCTTCGGGAACATTCCAGACTGCGAGAATGACAAGACCAGTGAAATTGATTACGGAAGCCAATGTGATAGCCGCAGGTCTTCCGATCCATAGATCAGCGCTGAAGTTGATAAACAGGACGAAGAAGATGCCCAAAGCAGGACTGATTGATCCTAGTTGGTTCACTTTGGTTGTGCTGTAACGATCCAAGCTCTTGATCCAAAGCAGGAAAGCAGCTGTGTTGGCGCTGGTGTTAAAGAACAGAATATCCCAGAATATGAGGATGTAGAACTGCCAACTCGTGAAGATGCGGCGGAGCAAAGTCCACGAAAAGGGTGCACTTTGAACTTTAGTCCCGTTGCGTTCGAGACGTTCTTTTGCGAGGGCGATCTCAGACTTCTTCATTACCAAGCGATTGGGCTTAGCAGGTGTCCCAGGCCAGAGGAAGTATCCCACAAAAGCAAGCGGTAGGGTTATGATTGCGTTAATAATGAAGTTCCATCGCCAACCAGCGAGGCCGTTATGGCCATCGAGATATTGTGTCGCAGCACCTTGTAGAAGACCAGCAGTCATAGTCCCAAGAGTCAGTCCGACATAGAACAAACCGCCTCTTCTGCCAATCTCATCTGATCTGTACCAGCTCCCGAGTACAAAGTGAACGCCAGGGAAGTATGATGCCTCAAAAATGGAGACCATGAAACGATAGGCCATTATCTCTGCGTAGCTTGTGGCGCGATACTGAAGGAGGGTAAAGATACCCCATCCTGATATCAAGTCAGTGGAGAGTTGAACACGCCGGGGTGGGTGACATACCGAGGTCAAGACTGGGTACTAGGATATGCATTGGAACACGAGGGAAGAGGTAGATAAATGGTAAAAGACCGACGACGTTTCCAACGACAAATATTGTTTGGAACTGGACTAGCTCGTTGCCGTGAAAATCGAGATCTTCTGCCATGCCAGAGACATAGGCATTATCTGATATGGTCAGTGCAAGATACGACTGTAATGAGAAGGTTGAGCTTACTGATATTGGTCTGATCCACGTATTTAACCCAGTATAGGACAAATGCGTACGGCACGAGTAGAAGGTCGAGTTTCAAGATGAGCTTCTTTTCTTCTGGCGTGTCGGTTGGTGAGTACCAATGGTACCACTTCCTGACAGGTATTTCAGACATGTTCGTTCTTCGAAGGAACCAGTATTCACACGAATAACACGCCTGAGTGCATGGGGAGGTTCAATTTATGCTGATTCCATGCATGCCATGCACGACACGGCCTCTACCAAAAAGCTGGGTCGCATCCTGGTCAAGTCGTCAAATATCCAACAAGCACATCAACGTTAAATCCGTGGGGTAGACCATCTATCTCTCTTACAAATAACGATAGGTTACATGCTTCCGATGGGGTTTTACATAGATATCCAATACTATGCCTGAATCTAATCTGTTTTGTGCTTTAGCAGATACTAGTTACGATGATGCCATCTCCACGAGCATTGCGTGCGGCGTGGACTACCATACTCGGCATTAAGAACCGCATAATCTCCGCTAGCGGAGGGGATCTGATGTAATGGTAAGTAATCACAGAATTATTATTCCTATAATAGCCATCACCTGGTGAGCATCGCCCATTAATCCTAAGCCCGTCTATAGGTCGCCATTGCCCATTCTAATAGCACATTATAACAGAGGCAGTCCTCGAAATTGCCTCACAACGGATTTCTTCCAACTCGCCACTTATGATCGACTCTACCTCGTAGCAAGATACTGTCGCACCTTGTAAAAGGCAATGCCCAGAGCCCAGATGACAAGGATTACGATAGCCTGGACAGGTGCAAAGATGGCGCCTCGCACAACCACGAATCCACTAACCAACACAAATACTATTGGATTGATTGAAAAAGTCTTATAAGGACGCTCCAAATCAGGTTCGCGATATCGCAGGATGATAGCGCCGAGAACTGTGAGGAAGAAGAAAGAGTACTCGCCCAGGCCGTTGAGTGTCAACAGAGCTCTAAAGCTTCCGAAGAGTATGTAGAATGATGCAAGGATAACTGAAAGAATAACGGCGTTGATGGGTGCGTCTCCAGCTTCTTTAGTAGACTCATCTTCAGACTCCTCGGCTTCTTCAGCATCAGGCTCAACGCCGACTCGGCCAACGATGGTGAAGAGACTGGGAATCCATGCCTTTCTTGCGGCAGCCACGCACATACGGCTGGCGACGAATGAGTTGCCAAGTAAAGAACCTGCAACGACCAGACAGATGAGAACAGCCGTGACGATACCGAAGCCTCGGCCCAGAAGACGCGTGAGAGCAGTGACAGCCACACTATCAGTAGTGCTAACGACGTCCCACGGCAGTAGAACGTAGTATCCAGCGTTGGCGGCAAGGAAGCAGATAATCGCTGTAGGAATCGAAGTGTTGATGGCAAGGGGAAGTTGCTTAGCAGGTTGTGAAAGCTCAGCGGAAACATAGATAGCCTGGCACGTCAGCGGAAGACCGTGTGGTAAACAATGAGGAACTCACCTTATCCCAACCAGAGTAGGCCCAAAGAGCCGCATAAAGCGCAGCAGAGTAATGTCCAAAGATCTCCCACTGACTCAACTTGCTCCAATCTGTGTCGGGCCCATTCGGATTATACGTATCTCTATACTCGAACCAATTCTTCTTGAACCAATCGCCTCCTCCAACTTCCTTATCAGGATGCGTAGTATGGACACCAACAACAGCTAGCGCAGCCATGACCACGACAAGAATACTCGCAAACTTGAGAACGACGAAGAAGCCGTTGAGCCGAGTACTTGCTTTCGTGCTGATAGAGTTTGCGACGCTCATGATGACGAGGACCAAAATGGAGAGGAGTTTGTGTGATATTCGGTGGTCTTCGTTTATCACGCCAGCGGCTGAGTAGGCGCTTTCGACGAAGACGATGGAGAGGATTGCTAGCGTTGCGGGCATGACAGTAACAATCCACGTCCACGCTGCAAGGAAGCCCCAGACATCACCATATATATGCTGGAGATATGGCTGAACACCGCCTATACCCTGTTAGACAGTCTCGTGGAAGTAATCAGGACGAATCTTACCCTCGCCAGGGATAGCAGTTCCAAGCTCAGCAAAGGTTGTAGCACCCGTCCAAGCCAAAACACCACCAATCAACCAAATAACCAAAGCCAATCCCGGCGACGGAACATTTGTATCAATGGAGCCTGGAGAAGTGAAGACTCCACTTCCGATGACGATGCTGACGACTATGCCGAAGGCTTCGACGGCGCCGAGGTTACGCGTAAAAGTACCCCGCGACGCGGCTGCATCGTGATCTGCTTGGCGATGTTCAGCCAGAAGGGGCTGTTGACTCGCGTCTTCAGCGCGTTCTGAAGACATTTTGAGTCTGGATTATATGAGAGGATGTATAGAGGATGTTGAGACAAGGATGAGTCGATGGGTAGTGAGATGGAGTCATGACCGGATGACCCATGGGCTATTTGCGTGATGCGACGGGTAATCATCGGCTATGACGTGATGATAGTGTCTCGTCACCAGATCAACAAGCCCAGCCCAGACAAACCTAAAAACGGAAACCTATTTTAAGCTTAATTCATTTTGTTGCTTTCATTGTATAAAGGGTTCGAGATACAGCTCGAAATGATGGCAGTTGGGTTCTAGAAGCTTAACAGAAGCCTCGGTCTGAAATAGCCCGAGATGAAACACCGTCAATGCCACTTTGTAATCAAACAGCCCCAATTTCTCTTGGCAATTCGACGATCCTGAACAGATTCCCTCGTTTCGAAAATTAAACATAGTAAATCCCCTGTTCTGAAACTCCATATTGAAACCACTGTAAGCCAAAACATTAAAAGTCCACCAATAACGGCACTTCACCTCGCACATCCCAGTTAAGCATGAACCAAGCATAAAAACAAGATGATCGCCTGTATTTTTATCTTCCAGCTCATTCAGTCGTCCTTGTTCGTTTCGTTCGTTTCTCCATCTTTTAAAAATCACTTTCGTGTTCTTCACTCGTTACAATGGGTCTCTTCAAGTCTGCGACCGTAACCCTCCTCGCCGTTGGCGCTCACGCCCGCCCCCAGGCCGTCGTGACCCAAACAGCTGATGCCCCGGCGGCAGCAGAGACATACACCGCGAATCCCAATATTGGCCCTGGTGGCTCCAACTTCAAGGACTCGGCGCACTTCCGCATCTACGCCGGTTCCGCCGATGCAACCGCCCAAACGCTCGACATGCTCGAGGCAGCATACGAATGTTTCGTCGGAACGCTAAAGTGGCGATCGCCTGGTCTTTCTTTCAACGATGAGAATGACTCTGGGCCCAAGTACAAAACTAATGTTTACACTGTTGGCGACCTGGGCAGTGCGGCGGGTGTGATGCATAGTGATCAGGCAACGGGCATGGCGTACCTTGAGGTCGTCGATCAGTACCTTGCTGTGCCGGGTGTCACTGTTCATGAGTACGGTCACGGAATGCATTATCACCAGAAAGCTTGGGTTAATCAGGGTCGAACTGGTGCTTGGTGGGAGACTCTCGCCAACTGGGTCGCTGATACATACAAGACCTCCGACATTTGCGCACCTGCCCGAAAAAACCATAAGCAGGAGACTTCACCCACCGAAATCGAGCTCAAGAAAGTTCTTGGTGATTCTCACCAGGTTATTGTTGATGGATCCGTCGATACTGGTAATTACTACCAAGCTTGGCCTTTTCTGGCTTACTTGACTTACAACCCCGATGACTTTGCTGGTCTGGGTCAAGATACCATTCGACAACTACAATTGCAGTACGAGAAGGATAGTAACGAGACTCCTCTTCACACTCTGGCTCGTGTTTCGCAGAACGCTACTGTTGGTGATATCGTCGGTCGCTACTGGGCTCGAATGGCCTACGTTGACATCGGCCATCCTACCGCCCAAGAGGTTTTCTTCCAGCAACGCGCTAATATCCCCTTCACCAACATGGAAGCCGCCGGTACTGGACCGTACAAGCCCAAAGCTGATCATCAACCTCGCTACATGGGCGCCAACATCATTCCGCTCGACGTCACTGGTACTTCGCTTGAGATCAAGGTTTCAGCCGATGCTGAGTTCGTCGCTACTGTTGCTATCTACCGTGAGGGTGGCAAATCTTCTTACGTTCACCTCAAGGATGGAGCTGGTACGGTTCCTGTTCAGGCGGGCGACGATGTCAGTGTTGTGGTTGCCAACGCTCCTGCTAAGCCTATCTTGTACGATGGCTTTGATCTGAGTGCTGAGGTTTCAAAGGGTCTCGATTATACTATTAGCATTTCTGGTGCTACTGTTAAGTCCTAAGCTCAAGGAATGTTTTGTTCGTGTATATATAGTTCAAACTGTAGAGCAGCAAATATTTAATGGAAGTATGAGGCCTAGATGCCCATATGCTGTTCTTCCTATCAAAATTTCCCTTCCGTACATAAGTTTACAAAGCTACCTATGCAACGTTCGGAAATATATCGGGAAGAATCACAAGAGACTTAGAACCGCACCAGGGCTTTGGCTACCGCTGGTTCTACAAAGTTCGTTTGCTCGGTTCGAGCCAGTTCACGGGTATTGAGCAAAGCTTCTGCATAGTAGAGGGTATTAAAAATCGGGTTATGCTTTTCTATACACCCACTTCTGTGAGCTAATATCAGAAGTGTCCGAGTCAGCTCCGCCTAAAGGTATCCTAACCAATCCGTGTCTACCCAAATTGTATCCGTACCGAGATAGTCAAATATAGAGAAATCAAAACCGTCAGATATTGAAGAGGCATCGTTTGCCTCAACTCCCTTCGTGTTATCCAACAGACCTTGGAGAAGCTTTCGACTGCGAATGCAACCAGCGTCATTAGGCTCCATCTGAGCAAATAATTCAATCGCTTGACAAACGTATGCATAGCAATCTAACTTATCAGCTTCTTCTTTGTCGGAAATTAAACCTAGAACGAGGACTAATGACACTTGAAAGAGGTTCCAAGCGCTGTTCCAGCAAAGAAACTGGTTCGAAGCCCAATCCAACACCAGTAGATCAATTCCATCCTTTGCAACCTGTATACATTTTCGTGCATGGGTCGCTTCACGGGTATTTTCTTGTCCCCATGGTTTCTGACGCAGCGCCGTGATCAACAAGCCTGGACGGTAGAGTGTGAGTCGAGTCGTGATCCATCGCCACCAAAGAATGGCTCGCGCAGTATTGACGCTTGGCGGACATTGCTCACGATGAGCCAGGAACATATGTAACGAGTCTTTCCAGGCAATAAGTTCGCGATCGAATTCGTCAACCTCATCGGGGCTGATTAGAGGCAACCGGGCGAGTCGCTGTTGTACACGCGTGGCAATCCGACAGAACTTTTCACTGGCGGCGAGGGATATCGTTCCGTAATCCTAGGATACAACGATGCATTTTAGCACAGGCATCCAAATAACAGCGGTCAGTGTGGCTTACCAGATCTTGGAGGACTGGCATGGGCGAAGTCAAAGTTATAACTGGGTCCCAATATCCGTGACTAGGACGCCCCAAAGTGGACGAAGCCCACGTATCTAGACACAGAATAGACCACCAAGTACGTATTCGTGTGGCAGTTGATCCATTAGCGGGATGGAAAGCTGTATTCGTAGGGGCCTGCGAAGCCTGCACTCTATGCAAACCCATTGCGACGGCCATCTGCAAGGTTGCCCCCATGACGGCAACCGCCATGTTCGGCTTGTTCAGAAAGTGAAGAACCATCCCACTATACAGAGCCAGTGCCTGAACCATGTAGATGTGACCGGAACCAAAGGAGTTGATGTTTAGATGAGGCAGAGCTCGCTTGTAAAAAGGGTTGTGCGCGTTGAAGTGGATTGAGTCTGATGCCATTGAGCCCATAGCGAGCACCATGTTCATCAGAGCGAGCCATGGACCCGCTTCATCCTCTTCCGTATTAGATTGAAGATATCGCTGACGAAAGTCGGCTTCATCCACCATTGGGATGACAGGGTGTACGTGGCTGAAGTATGCATTTACAAGCGGTATCTCATCTACCTGCAGGCAGGCTATGTCACCTGGACTAGCAGCCAGGGTTGATGGACTCCGCCAAGCTTCAGAGCCCTTGGGTACTCGTTGCTGAACATGAGGAGAGAGATGGGCGATGACTTTGAGAATTGTAGGGACTGAGGATATACCCAGGTATGAGGCGTTGAGCGATTGTCGTGAGAAGGCTAGCCCGTTGACATCATCAGCCACGCGCGACGTTTCGCTTTCGGTCTCGGATACTTCATCCCAAGTGAAGTTCTGTTCCACCGATGGTTCCAGAACCTGCAGATGATCCTGCGGCTCAGTGTCTGTAGCAGGTGCAGGTGCCTTGGAAGCTTGAAGTCGTATCAACAGCTGCTGACGGGTCATGCAAGAGAGCTCATCTAGTGAGCTTGAGGGGAACAACGATTCGACGACCTTCCGGGCCTTGGCGTAATTATCCGTAAGCTCGGCGTGAGATCTGTTAGTTGCAGCGTCAGATCAGGCCCACTTTGTTCAGAAGCACGCGTTTACTTTATAGATACATTGTGCCTCTTCTTCCTTGCAGGATAATGGCAGAGATGTGGGACGAGGTAGTAGACGCATTGCCGACAGGGAAAGGTCTGGCCTTCGCATTTGACTCGACGACGTCTGCATTCGGCGCATGATGAATTGGCCCGGGGCTGCCGGCCGGTTGGCTCGGAGACAAAAGGGAGGTCCATAGTCACGCAATCCGACTCCGAACTTGATGAGAGGATATCAGGCGGTGATAAGAGACATGGACGGCAAAGAAGAAACCTTTTGTCGACAGTTTAGAGGCTTGGGCTTAAGGCTGGCTAGGTACAGAGTGAGCATCGCGCGCAACAAGCTAGGGCAACAGTTTAACTTGGGACTTAGTGGCGCACCCACAGTAGCAATGAGGCGTTTTGCTCTACACGGGCCTGTTTCAGTACTGAGGACAACAAGGTTATTCGGATCCGAATTTCATGGATAGTCTTGAGTAGCTGGTGATGATCATCTCGCACTCATCGAATATAGTACAGAAAAGATCATAGATCCTTCTAAACAAAGTTTAATGACGCAGGAGGCTCCAAACAAATGGCGTGACACAGAAACCTCGGCAGTGTCTCCCCATGTATAAGCAAGCTATACCGAAAATGGAAACTCACTGCAGCCGCCAATTGGTGACACTAGTAAGGAAATACAAATTCCCGGTCAAGCTCACGGCATATTATAGAGCTTTATTTCCCGACTATTTCTATAGTAAAAAACTTGTATACACCCCTTGGATTGGTGCCGATACGAGCCGCCGACTTTATTATATTTTAATTGCTGTCCGTCAGAATCGAGCTAAGCTCGATATCTATCTATCTGAATCCAGGTGAGGAAGACACTATAAGCTGGGATCTAGCAAGAAACATCATGGAAAACATCAATATTATTCATGCAGAAGTACAACTCCTATCCGTAGTCATCTTTCTCTTACGCAACCAGGTTCTCCCAGAGCCTGCCTATATCTTTAAATGTTGAGAGCTGTGTGCCGATATAATGCTTGGACTGCAACACTAAAGATGTAGGCTTTTGGTTCTACCCACCATTGGCCAGCCGGATTGAAATGGCCTCCGCTGTCCAGCCGCTACAAGTACTGACCCCCAAGTGAAGCCGAGTTTACACTGGGGGCTGCGACATCCATCAAACATTTACCCAACGATGCTGGGCCTTGCGTACGTCAAGTGGTCCATCTACCTATTAAATTCAACTAAATCCTATCCTCGATGATTCTTTTAAAGTCTTCTTGCCGCACGATAACGGGCTATCGAAGGTATTTTGCACTCGCCTCGCTGAAGTAGAGCGGGTTATGTCGACCCGATGGCTGAGATTGCGACTTCTGTGCCAATTAATTGCATGCAAGCGAGAATGTCCGAACGGTCGAATAAATATAGGCCTTGGTGTTGATCGAGATGGTAGGGGCCGTAGAAACTGTTCTCATATGTCCAAGAGTACTCGCCAACCCCATTCGACATCAAGCTCGTTTGTGCCAATGACAGGATGTTGTATCGATCGTAGAAACCGCTCGTGGGAATTTGGTGTCCGGTAAGCCTGTATCGGGTACTTCATTACCTGTTGCTCTTTATTAACTACAGGTCAATAACTTTCTGGGCCCTCTCTGGAGGTAGCCAGGCGCCATGGTCGTCATGCTAACGTTTCAGATGTCAGCCGGTCGCCAGATCGACGACATGTGTTGCAGCAGCCATGGTAGATAATGAGCGGATAGGACAGCTAAAACCAACCAAGATGCATATACACTGGGTCCACGCGCGGTATGTTGTGCGTAACATTGGGGTCTTAAAAGATCTCCTCCAATACCACCTTGTTTCCCTCTTATGATCACCGGTTAAAAGCCCTAATCGCGGACAACCTGCGTCAACATGCCACGTTACATTTGCTTCTCACACATCAGCGACAACCATATCAGTCCACCACCAACAAGCCAAGCAGAACAATGCAACCCTCTACCACATATATTCCGACTCTTTAGGGTCACGGGCTAATGCGGCAGTTCGGAAATCTGTAACCACGTCCTAGTGTGTCTCCACACCGTCGTGAGATCACTACCGCTTCGAGTCTTCCCCGCATGCCGGTCCTCTTATGCTATAAGAAGTAGTTACAATTGCAATGTATATCTTCCCCAGATCGACCTGTAGCATCCACACTCTTAACTTTAACATTCAATCACTAAACCTTCACCATGTCTAAAGAGCTTGATCAGTCTCACAGTGAGCATGTTCATGATGCCAACAACGAAAAGAAGGAAGCTGTGCAGACCCCAGACGCCATCGCGACCGCGCTTAGCAATGTAGGAGCTCCGTCACCATGGGGCAAAGGCCATCTCAAGCTATACATGGCTTGTGCACTCATCTACCTGTGCTCAACCATGAATGGTTACGACGGCTCACTCATGGGTTCGATTAATGTTCTCTCAGAGTATCAAGAATACTACGGGCTGGGTGATACCGGATCGACCTCAACTGGCTTGGTGTTCTCCATATTTCAGATTGGACAGATGGCGGGCGCCTTATTTACCTGGATATGCGACTGGAGGGGCCGTAGGCTGACTCTCGCAGTCAGTTCGTTCCTCATCTGTGCATCTGCTATCTTCACTGCAGTAGCGCCGACTCTTTCTTCCTTCATCGCCGCGAGATTCCTCCTCAGCTTCTTCTCGACCATCAACACTGTGGCTGCACCCATGCTCCTCGTCGAGATTGCTCCTCCTCTGCAGCGAGCTACAGTGGCAGGAACATACAACACTTTGTACTATATGGGAAGTATCATTGCAACATTCAGTATAACTGCCCTGTCTTCAACTATCGTTGATCAGTCTCGCTTACTAGGTACTAGCATTGTACGGTGCCAACATCCATTTGAGCGGCAACATCAAGTGGCGTCTTCCCCTCTGGCTGCAGATGCTCTGTCCCGGACTCGTCTGCCTAGGTAGCTGGATATTGCCCGAGAGTCCGAGATGGCAGGTTGCTCAGGGAAGAATTAAAGAAGCTCGCGAGTTCATCATCAAGCATCACGCAAATGGCGATGCCGAGCACCCCATTGTCGCAATTGAAATGCAGGAGATTGAGGATTCGCTCGTTGAAATTCGAGGTCGTTCCCAGTGGGCTTGTTTCGACCTGCGAAGCCTTTACAAGTCTCGCGCTCGGCGTTATCGAATCATGCTAGTCATCGCCATGTCTTGGTTTGGTCAATTCTCTGGCAACAACGTTTCGAGTTACTATCTCCCATTGATGGTCGAGAATGTCGGAATAACCTCTACCAACATGGTTCTTTTGTTGAATGCATTCTATGCACTATCCGGATGGGTGGCTGCTACAATTGGAGGTATGTGACATTCCAAAAGTCGGCAACTCTCTTAGCTTACAACCATGGATGAAGCTCGTCTCCATGACATTGTTGGAAGACGCAAGATGCTGATGAGCTCGTGTCTGGGCATGTCTATTGCGCTCGCCATTGTTGCCGCCACTGCAGCTGAGTATGAACGCTCTGGTAGCAAACCTTCAAGCTCGGCAAGCATTGCGTTTATCTTTATCTTTGGGGTTGTCTTTGCGGTCGGATTCGCTCCAATGCAGCCCATCTATCCAGCCGAGGTTTTAGCTAGTGAGTGTCCTATTGCCTGACATGATCCATCACTGACACAGAAAGATGACATGCGAGCCAACGGTATGATGGTATTTATGATAACATCTGGCTGCGCAGGGTTCGTCAACACTTTCGCAGCTCCGGTCGCCATGAAGAACATTCGGTACTGGTTGTAAGTCCATCTTCGAAGTCGTACTATACCCTATGTCTCTAACCAATACCTTGTGTTACAGTTACGTGTTCTTTGTGTTTTGGGATCTCTTTGAGTTTACCATTATCTACTTTTTCTTTGTCGAGACCAAAGGCCGGACCTTGGAGGAACTGACCGCTGTTTTTGCGGCTAAGAATCCACGCAAAGCGAGTACCAAGCAGATCTCAGAGCCTGAGTGTTAGTTGTCCACAATGATTGACTATCTGGGATATTGAATCATTAAGCTAGCAGCTATAGTAACAACGTACCAAAAATGCCAGCCATTGATCAACTACATTGGAAGACTATTACATCAGTAAATGATAGTTGGCGGTGAGGCTTCTATGGGCAGAAAGTGAGTAGCATATTCAGCATGATGTAGTGAAACGGTGTCTACTACCGAAGAGCTTAACACTCTGTTGTCCATAGCGAATGTTACAATATTTCAGATTAATATATTATAGTTCTGGCTCTAAAAGAACACAGCGAGCTATGCTTGATCTTTTACTAAGGTATGTTAAGAAGCAGAAGCTAGGTGAATGTTAATAATTAAAGTTGATCTTTAACTATACCTGAAATTATTAAGGACTAATGTGTATAGGAGATCACGGCGAATATGGTTTGTTCTGCAGCTATATTGCTATGGAACGAGCTAGTGGCCACGAGCACTAGGCCGGACTTTTATATTCGCGTCCAAGCTGTTTCCAAGAACCGATGAATCCTTGTCCCGGCAGTCCAGATATGAACTCTGAGATTCTGTCACACATTAAAATGGTATTTCGTAATTCCGTTCAAGGTCATGTCAAAGCCAAGATGGCTTATTGTCCTCGACAGCCCGGGTGCTGTGAAAAGGAGTCAAAACGCGGGGTAGACACATCGGCAATCTGGGGTCACGATGTCAAGTTGATCAATCTGTTAACGGAAGAAGCAAGGTTCCCCATCTTCCAATGCTTGTTTGGGTTCTGATATCACAATTCCTTAAAGTAGTCGAGCTTAGTCTTCCGGGCTCAGCAACTACGGATATCACCTAAAGCGGAAGCTCGTCGCAGGTAGATCGCCGCTAGGACCAAGCTTACAGTATTTCGGTGAACCCTTGGCCAATGCAACCCTCAGGAGCTCGTAGCGGCCATAGTTGAGTATATGTATATGAGATAAGATTACGTCCCCTCAAGCCTTCAATGTCAGTACCTTCAGAAGACTCAAATCAACCTGGACAATCCCCCACACCTGATATCAATGAAGAGCTTCAACCTTCTCGCATTATGTCAAGCTCTTCTTGTAGCAGCCACCCCTTATGGCTCCAAGCTCCCCGCTCGCCAACAAAGCAACAGCTTTGCAGGCGTGAATTCCTTCTTCCTCCATGCTTTCAAGCAGTAAGATTGAGTAATCCCACGTACCAATGACGATAAGACTGACAAAGGATGCAGGCAGGATATATTGGACGTCCTAGACGCCATCAAGGATGCAAACCTCAAGGTCCTACGGATCTTCATTTCGCCAACTGGCCATAACGCCAAAAACAGTGGCTCAATTTCAATGCCTGACATTGAACCCCGAACTGTGGGAGTCTGGGACGACACCCAGCTCAAAGCCATAGATCAGCTCACCATCGCTATTCATGATCGCTACAAGCTCGGCTGCTGGGGAAGCGATGCGACCTCGTCACTATCCACTCCTACATGGGCGTCAACGAATTCAACAACAAGGGTCCAATTGCGCTGCAGCACGCCAAAAGCGCCAACAAGC
The DNA here is from genome assembly GCA_001654545.1 of Fusarium agapanthi. Classification (NCBI taxonomy): domain Eukaryota; kingdom Fungi; phylum Ascomycota; class Sordariomycetes; order Hypocreales; family Nectriaceae; genus Fusarium; species Fusarium agapanthi. Next base: position 95,229 of record LTDI01000060.1, on the reverse strand, counting down.
TCATGCTCTTTGAGGAGTTTGGTGCAACTGGGAGGAGTAAGTCTACCACGGTCGGTCAGCATATTGATGTGTTCAATGGTCTTGGTGTGCCGTGGATGCCCTGGCAGATCAGCAAGCCTGGCAACAAGGCAAGTGACTATGAGTTTTGGACTGATGAGCCTACTTATGATGTTGTTGAGGATGGCTCGAATGATGCTCTGGCAAAAAGCGCTGCGCAGACGTGGTCTATCTAGAAACCGTGGGGAGCATTGAGCTTGCTCTAGCCGAACGACCATTGGATTGGGCTCCAAAGCTTGGTCGACGTTGCATATATTCGAGTGAATAGTAGTTGGATATTAGAAGACGTAACATTGAAGATAAGCTCAAGGTAGAAATGTAAAGTACTACATAGGAATAATGACCGTTTCCTCCGCCATGAACTTATCAGTCTAATCCACATCAAGTTTGACGTTCTTGTGATACCGACGGTCTATGCACGATCACATCTCATGTTCAAATCGCCATAGAATGCCTTCATCGGTTTTCTCCAGCTTCCTGATTTGTCGTTCACAACCATGAAGAAAACAGTGTTATCATGTGTAACTACAGAGGAAACTTGACTTTAGCTCTCTTCATTACATTGCATCAAAGTCGCTTATTTACCTGTACTTTCAAGCTCGTAAAATCTTGTATCGTGTCCAATTACTTTGTGTAACAACCGCTAACTCATGAACGTGGCGTCGATAGCTGAACCTAGCAGCCTTATAGCTCAACACAACGCCATTTGTAGCTATTGTACCAGTAGCTCGGCACACCAACCGCTAATAGTTTCTCACTAGCATCCGATTAATGCAGATTTGCGAAATTGACGAGCCCCTTACTGACGATGTATAAAACCGAGATCTGTTCCCCAGTCTTGGCATAACAGTTCTCCATACTCGTTTACTCGCTGACCCTATTCACTCTTTCACCATGCGTTTCTCACTACAGACTCTCTCCATTTTCGTGCTCTCGTCCCAGGCAGGCTTCGCTCTCGCGGGACTCTGCAGACCGTCGACGGCTACAACAGCCGCTGCGACCACCACCACCACTTCCGTCCCCGAGGGAACGCCCATCAACGCCGTCCTCTCCGATGGACGCGTGGTAAATACCTACCTCAGCGGCCAGTACCTCACCGACCAAGGAGACACCCCCGCAACCTTTGCCCTCGAGCCGTCAACAGGTCGCCTCACCACCATCATCGGTGGCACCAAGAACTACCTTCAAACCGTCATCCCGCTTGGCCCTGCACTTTCATTCCAATTTGATACCTATCAAAACATTGTCAACAATCAGTACCGATACTTCGTGAAATGTAACGTCGTCCTGGGCTTTCTGTCGTGCGAGTCTGAGAGTGGTTCGACGCCTATTTATTGGGAAATTGAGAGCAACAACATCTTCTATGGCAATGAGAACGTGCTCACTGGTGTTACTACTGCCCAGTTCAAGTTCCAATAGAGCGGGCTATAGCGCAAATGAGTGGAGAAGCTGCCTGGCAATCAGTGATGTGTTGAGGAACACCTGGGCACTGGTGCGCTGTATCAGGGAACAAAGACCGGTTATCAGCTGGGACTTATTGAGTCGCAATAATTCTAATTCTTTGTATGTAATTCAAGGATTAATAACACTGTTTCAATAAGTGATTTCGCTTCTCTTTTCTCGCTTCCATCTCCTCTGTAGAGTCGAGTGTCGTGCGGGACTCTTCAGCATTGAGTACTGAGCCAATTCTATCCTCTATTTTTGCACCTTCTTCACCATTCTCTCTATCCCTATTGTAGGCCTTTTGTCGTGGTACACCATCCAACCAGACATCGGCTGAATATCCATTCGTAGACCTTGAGTGTCAGAATTAATTGGCGATCGCAAATACCCCAGTAAACCTCCAATCATTTTACCAGCCTTGAGGCCCTGGCCATCCCTGAGCAGAACAGGCAGCGTTGCGACAGCAGAGGGCATATGAGTGTTGAGAAAGAGTGCTGGCTGGCCAGGATCGTGTGGTTTGAGAAAGTCACAAAGCCAACCACCGGTCAATTGTCCGTTCTGGCCCACTTTGAGCATATCTTTCCAGAATTCATTCTATCGTTCCGGGTGAGAAGGGAAAGATTCAAGAGTAGGGACCAGACTGTAATCTTGAAGACTAGCTTGTAGCAATCTTAGCAGTAACTTTGAATGGCGCTGAACCATTCCATCCAAAGGCGGGCGGCACGGGCCCCAGGAACTGATTGCCGCGAACGTGTTACGCAGTTGGTCCCAGTCCTCCGACCGTCCTAAAACGATCACATTCGTGGCATAGTCAGGTTCCTCGGCTTTTATCTCGGGTTTTAACGGCCGATGTTCTGTTTTTGAGTCAGAGTTGCCGAGTAGCAAGAGAGCAACCGAAATGGTATCCTCAGGCGTGGTCGTGCAGAAATGGGGCATAAGAACTTCTTTCTTCTCATCGCCAAATTCTGTTTCAACCCTATCGGACAAGCGCTTCGCCACTAGAGCTGAGTCCTTGAGCTGTTCCGTAGTAAAATCTATGGTTTTTTCAACTTTCTGTTTCTTGCGGAAGCCGGCGATCCAGGGTTTCAGTTGTGCAAGAATAGCAAGCCAGATATTATCGGCCCGAATGGTAAGTCGAGGGTTGCTGTCGTAGATTTCTGTCACGGCCAAGATGAATCCGTTATGACAGGGCACCATGTAAGGAGAGCGGTAAAGGAAACCAAATATGAAGACGCCACCACTTCTGTGACTCCCACTTTTGGATATCTGTTCGAGGATAGTGCCCCCAACGCGGGGAATGTCGTCCACTGTGGTGTCGACTGTTGTTATGGCCATCGCCGCGATGTTGGAGATGATTTTTAAGTGTGAAAATGATAGAAAGTGCTTTGTTCGGTTTTGTTTTGGTGCGTTATTGATGACGGGGATGATGAGATGATGAGAGAGGGAGAAAGATTACGGGAGTGGTTGAAGAAAGGAAGTTCGAGTACCTTATTCTGTCGGAGGCGCAGAAGACGTGTCGTGCTTTCCATTTCGACAGGAGCCCGAGAAGAAATCTGGTGTTTTCCGAAAGCGCTGGCTCGACTTCTTTCTCTCCTCTGAACAGTCCATCAGCCTGCAATAGGCAAGAGTTGACCTGCAGTCCCATCGTAAACTTTTGATGCCAGTGGAAGGAGGTATTCGCAGTTCAATTGCATGCTCAAAGCATTCAATTCGGCTTCTCATTATTCGTAACTGATTGCAAAAAAGGTAGAAGGAGCTGAAGTTAATTGAGATTTTTCAGTGTGTTGGCTTGATATTTCTCGTTGAGGTCGTTGCAAAAAAGGTCAAAAATAGAACTTGATGGAGTCTAACCACCTGCGTTGGACGAACAGGGAATCGAACCCTGGACCACTCCCAGATGCAAGCATCTGATGGACGAAACTTGCTAAGGGAGTATTATACCACTAAACCATTCGCCCGGAATCTTTGAATAGATGTACCAAATTTGTATTGACATCGTGTGCACAGGGTGCTGCTATGAAAACCGATCGGGTATTGCGAATCACTCCTGTTGTCTGGAACGGTAGACATTCAAACTTGGTGGAGCCATCGGGATTATTGACTTTATTTGGAGATTGAGACTCTCACCGGAATCATGGTTGGGCCACCAAGGCTTGTGGTTACGTTTGGTGACCTGTTTGAGCCGCACTGTTGCAACGGCCATTCTGCACACATCGACCAACAGTATCACGACAGTGTTAAAGTGAACATCAGCCCCAAAGGTTTTACGATGAACAAAAAATCATTAGAAATCTACCAAGTAAATACAAAAACCTATCTATGAACTTTTTCCCTCACTGCGCAGCAACCATCGTTCCAACCGGCTTGACCTCAACCTCATCAATCTCCATCTGCAGGATAATCTTCTCCCAAACCGCCGAGTTACCCAACTCCTCAAACGTATCCTCCACCACCCTCGCCGTCCTCTCCACAATCTCATCAACATCCTCCTTCGTCACGATAAAAGGCGGACAGATCAGAAAATGATCTCCACTGTACCCATCATACCCGCCATTGGCGTGAAACAGCGCGATCTCGTGCCCAGCACTCATTCCGCGCGAGTGCAACAGCCCGTTGAGCCCGAGATCATACGGGAAGGGTGTCTTGGTCTTTTTTTTGGTCACGAATTCAACGGCCCAGAAGAGTCCGCGCCCGCGGATGTCGCCGACGTACGGCATCGGGAGGAGGCGCTCTTTGAGCTTGGTGCCGAGATATGCGCCCATTGAACGGACGTGCGATACCATGTTTTCGTCGCGGATGATCTGTTGGACTTTTAGGGCGGCGGCTGCGGCTTGGGGGTGAGCCATGTAGGTTTGACCGTGGGCGAAACCTTTGCCGCTCTTTTGGAATGACTCGACGAGCTTGGAGTTGATCATGACTGCAGAGACAGGAGCGTATCCCGCACCAAGACCCTTCCCAACGACGAGAATATCAGGAACGACATCTTCCTGCTCCCAAGCGTGAAGAGTACCCGTACGACCCATTCCACACATGACTTCGTCAAGAATAAGAAGGGCGCCATACTTCTCGCAAACAGCCTTCATAGCAGGGAAGTATCCCTTTAACGGCATAGCACAGCCACTCGCCTAAACATATCAGATCAGCGCATTTTCAAGGACAATGATAACAGACGACTTACACTCCCTCCGACAGTCTCAGCCACAAAAGCGCAGACCTTCTCAGGCCCGATCCTCAGAAACTCATCATCGAGCTCTTGGGCAAGACGTGCAACATACGTCTCGTCATCTTCACCGTCGCGCTGTCCTCTGTACGAACTACACGCCGATACGCGCGAGGAATTCTGCGAGATCAACTGCACGAATGGATCCTTTCGTACTTTGAAGTCGCCCAGCGTCAGCGCACCGAGCGTAGCGCCGTGCCATGCTCCCACACGAGCTATGAAGTGACTCCGTTCGGTCTGGGGAATAGCGAGATGCGAAAAGTGCGTTTTCGCAAGCTTGAGCGCGACTTCGACAGCTTCAGATCCTAAAAACTCAGTTAGCACTCCATCATCCAGCGAGACACTACATGAGCTTACCTGAGCCACAAAGAACAGCCTTGGACATTTGGCCACTCGTAGACTCGACAAGAAAATCCGCAAGATCTTCCGCAGCCTGCGTTTTGTAAAAGCCGGGATGACAATACGGAACATTCACGAGCTGCTCTACAACAGCTTTCTGAACGTCCTTGTTATTATAGCCCAGACACGCAACAGCCGCTCCGCTCGTAGCATCTAGAATCTTGCGCCCATCGCTAGTGTTGAGATAAATCCCCTCGGTCGACTCAATAAGAGCCGCGGGATGTTTCTGGAAGTTTTTGTAGAGAAGACTGTTTGTAGGCGCCATGATGTAATACCGAGATGCTGATGATGATTTCAAAATGCATTGTGTCGTGTGCCTTTGACCTTATATACCTCGATAGCATCAAAGATGCGCTCATCGCTTTTGACAATCATTGATAGACAGACGCGAAAATGTTTCGATAAGCCGTAGTCTCCGATGTGGCTGGCCAATATTTCCAGGTATGTATGTAGTGTAATGATCCTTCTGGCGGGCCGCATGTGTGCTCGGGCCACAGTAAGAAGCAAGGCGGTGTCTTATACTCAGCCTCCAATCACTCCCTCGCTTCCCATTCTACGGCATCTCTTGGATCTGCGTCAAGTGTGAGACACGGGCCAAGAAAACCATTTGCTCTGCTGTCTCATCTCAGCGCAGCCTCAGCGTCGATCCCTGCTGCTTACAGCCCGCCCTTGGGAAAAGCGGCACGGGCGGCTGCACCCAGCGGCACAGACAGCTAACTTTAGGTACTTTAAGGGCTTTCCCATCTTTTACTCCTCCCAACGTTTTCCCATCTTTATCTCTTATTGGATATTCTCTTGTTTATATCGCTACCTATTTGTTGAACTGCCGAGAGTGGAGAATGGATATCCCGTTCAAGGATGTTGTCTTTGATACGTCAGATCCTCATGGATCAGCCCTGTCGCTTCTTCCGCTCCTGTTCCCCGATCGGAAGATCGACGACATGCGTATTTCCGCTTTGACTCAGGGCACGACGAATGGCGTGAGTATTCCCTCATGGTGACCTACCTAACCAAGTACACGGGACGCTTTTGCGCTGAAACAATGACCAAATTTGGTAGCTTTTCAAGGTTACGGTCGATGCATCCACTGCAGATGCGGTGCTGATCAAGGTCTACGGAGATGGCACGGATATCACCATTGATCGCGAGAGTACGTACCTTGTCCCTTGAGAGCCTGTCAGTCTCGTCTGGAACTTCCGTCTTGGACTCGTGTCTAACGTGACATGTCGCGATAGAGGAACTCAGGGTGCACAAGCTCCTGGCCGAGCGCCAACTCTCTTCATCTCCACTGGTTCGCTTCAGCAATGGACATGCGTATCAGTTCATCTCTGGGCGAGTCTGCTCTGAAGGCGACATGTCTGAGACAAGAATTTTCCGCGGCGTCGCGAGGGAGCTGGCTCGGTGGCACGCGACGCTTCCTACAGCGGACCCAAAGGAAGTCTTGACCTACAAACCAGGCGTTTGGTCCACCGCGAAGAAATGGCTGGATGCTATCTCCAAACATCCTCACCGATCACAGGCCGAAATTGATGATTTGCATGAAAAGTTCAAGTATCTAGCCGATGCCTTGTTGTCAACTGACGTGTCGGAGCCCTTGGTGCGTCGTTGCTTTTTATTTTGCTTGTCTGGTACTAACCCGCACAGGTTCTCGCTCACGGCGACCTCTTGTGCGCAAACATAATTGTACAAGAGTCGGGTGATGACATTGATGTCGCATCAGTTCGGTTCATTGATTACGAGTAAGTCATACCCTGTTCTGCAAATGTCCCCAAACCAGAGACACTGAACGACTCCAAGACACGCCACATACTGTCCTCGGGCCTTTGAACTAGCAAATCATTTCGCTGAATGGACCGGCTTCGACTGCGACTACAGTCTTCTCCCCAAGACATCAACCCGACGCGCTTTCATAGCAGAGTATCTTACGACCCACGCCGAACTCTGTCGGGAGCACAACATACCGACTGTCAATGATGCTTCTGTGGATCATCTAATGCGTCAGGTCGACGATCACAGGGGCTTTCCTGGGTTCTACTGGTAAGTCGCCATATATGTCTCACAGACGGATAAGTGTGTGGTGGTACAGGACAAGACACTGATTACACCGCTGCGACAGGGGTCTCTGCGCTCTCATCCAGGCTGAGACAGCGACCGGAACTATCGACTTTGACTATGCGGGGTATGCGGCCAAGCGTTTCGCAGAATACGAGAGCTGGCGTAGTGTGCGGGAGGGAAACAGCCCGTCTCTGCCCCTGAGGGAGCAAGTCTGGTCAATGCCGTAACCCCCACGGTGAGGCATCAGCGGGCGAGACAGACATTCTTAGCTAGAATACGTACTGCAGAGGACACAGGAAAAGAAAAGCCAGACACTCTACCTAAACTTGATTGGTCACACGCTGTGCAATGTATGACTCGTCTTAGCCAAAGGGACCCTCTGGTACGCGCACAGCAGCACAGGCTGGGTCATGATTCGTCTACGTAGCAATCCCCTTTGAGAAGAGGCGCTTTTTTCCCCTTCCCTTTTTTTGCCTGCTTGGGAGGAGGGAGCTGACGAAAAAGCCAAGCCTTAGTCCGATCGCATGATCTAGAACATGCATGGGCCGTGCGAGAAGAGGAAGATCGACGGGGAGAAGAGAAGATATCGGACAATTAAAAGATTCTGTTTAAATGAGGCAAACAAAGACTACCACCAACCTCCCCAGGGTTTTCCTTTTGTACATATCCCTCATTTCCTAGATTACAGGGCATTTATCATGGCGGTAGCTGGTCGTTTCCTCTCTAGCATCGGCGCCCATGTTCTGTGGCGGTCAAGCCGAGACCTGAAGATTCTGATCCTTCTCCGCTTCATCCGCCTCCTCGGCTATGGAGGGACGACGCTTGTTCTGGCGCTGTATCTCAACGCGTTGGGATTTCACGATACGCAGATCGGTCTGTTCATGACGCTGACGCTCGTGGGTGATCTTGCTATTAGCTTTATCCTCACTTGGGTCGGTGATCGTGTCGGCGTGAGGTTGACTGCTGTTGTTGGTGCGCTATTGATGAGTGCTGGCGGTGTGGCCTTTGCGTACTTTGAGAATTTCTGGCTGTTGCTTCTTGCGAGTATCGTTGCTGTTATTAATCCAAGGTATGTTTTGTCCTTTTGTGATACTGGGGAGGGAACTGACGATGTAGTGCGAATGAGATTGATCCCTTCAAGGCGATTGAAGAATCAGCGATTGCTCGCCTCAGCACAGCGCATACATGCAACGACATGTTTGCCTGGTGGTCTATGTTAGGCATGTTCGGCACAGCAGCAAGTAACCTCCTAACAGGCTGGCTCATCAACGCCCTCGAAGACAACGGCATGGAAAAGCTAGATTGCCACCGCATAATCTTCCTCAGCTACGCCGGTATCGGCCTCCTCAAGCTCCTGTGCTCACTCCTCCTCAGCTCCGAAGTCGAGCAAATGCCCCTCCAAAAAGAATCCTGCTCAACCCCCCAATCCGGCATCCTCACCCCCGAAGAAGAAGACGAGACTGCTCCTCTTCTCGACGATAACAGTTCCGGCTACGGAGCCGTTACCGAAACACAAGCCCAAGTCCTCGCCGCAGCACAGGAGAAGCGCCTCTTTACCCCAGCGTCTTTCGCCTTTATGTGGAAGCTCTCCCTCGCGCTGATACTCGACTTTGTGGGCTCTGGTCTCGCACAGATCTCGTGGATGACATATTTCTTCAAGCGCGAGTACGACATGCCCGAGGGAGCGCTGGGCTCTGCGACCTTCACCGCCGGGATCATCTCCTCCGTGCTGAACCTCGCGTCGTCACCGCTGTCACGCGCCATCGGACAGGTGCAAACCATGGTCCTCTGTCACACGGTAAACTCCATCTCGCTGCTCATGGTGTCTGTGCCTGGGAACAAGTACATCGCTCTCGTGATTTTTATCTTTAGAATCGTCACGCGCGAGATTGATAATGCCCCGAGGCAGGCGTTCATCTCGGCGGGGGTTTTGGACCATGAGAGGACTTCGGCTATGGGTGTTGTTAATATTACAAAGACGATTGGAAGTTGTCTTGGTTTGTACATCACGGGGTTATTTGCTGGCTTGGATAAGTTCTGGCTTGCGTTCATTCTCGCTGGGGCGCTTAAACTGTCGTACAATGTTTTGATCCTGGCATTCTTTTGGAAGAGGCGTTAAAAAGTGTATTATTCTTTATTGCATTAGTTTTTGTCACTGCATATCTTGTATTTCTGCACCCTGCATAGATAGAACTGGTCGATGTCCCAATGGTAGTAAGACCTTTACTCTACATGTTTCCTAACATTTCCAACGACCAGGTTCCAGTCGCCATATCCACGACATGCTGCGATACCGCTCCGCCGTATCAAATTATTTCGCGGACTCGGTCCATGCCGTGCCGCTGTATCAAATGCAATGAAACATATCTAGAACAACTGTAGGTGGCCTCAAACACATCTGCCGAGTCTATTCAATAGCTCAGCACCGTATGATTGAGTGTGTGGACATGGCGTTGGTTTCATTCCCTGAATACTGCATATGCGTGAATCCAATCACTCTCCACCGCTGACCGCAATGTTGATCTGACTTCAGCCGTCTTTGCATGCATAATGAGGTTCCATTGCTGATCTACCTCAGCTGAATTGGGCCGAAAGTGGCTTGCTGACGTTCCCATTAAGGATGTGATTGATGCCATGTACTCATCACATCAATATCACATTCGTCAGCTCCAAATCCGTATGTCCTCCTCAATTCTGTCTCACATGGTGTGCATCTATATTATCCTCGGGACTTTCTCCTATCAAACTTCTCCCTTGTTTTCCTCTCTCATCCAATCTTACCAACCTCTTCCCTTGGGCCATTCCCATTGGTCAAGCTTTCACCATGGATCATCTCCTCCATCTCGATACAGACGTCGTTTGTCTCCTCGCCAAACTCAACTCCTATGACTACATCATTGTAGGAAGTGGTTTCGGCGGAGGCCCATTAGCTGAACAGCTTGTATCCCAACAATACAAAGTCTTGCTGATCGAGCGCGGTAGCGTCATTTTCTCAACCCACGTTCTCAATACCTCTCGCCCTTACTTCAACCGCGGCGCAAGTAACTCCCCCGAGGGTAACGAGCGCGTGTATGACGCTGTAAAGGCCAAAGTCCAATGCACCGACCGCTCCGATAGTTATGTCGGTGGTCCAGTCTATTGTGTCGGTGGTCGATCTAATCTCTGGGGTACTTGGATCCCAGAGATTGGTGACGAGACTCTCGGTGCTTTCTACCCGACTGATGTTGTCGAATACCTCAAGGGTGATCTAGTTCAAGGATATAAGAAAGCCTTTAGATACCTCACTGACTCGCAGCCTGGCGACGTCATTTACCCAGAGGGTGACGGCAAGCATGAAGTTAGCGCTACAGAAATAGGCGACGCAAATGAAATGTTGAACAATGCCCTGTCTGGTTCAAAGTTCGATCTCATGCCCATTGCAGCGCAATTCAATGCCCCGGCACCATACAAGTTCGCTCAAGGTGCATACAGCACTACCTTGAGCATCATCAATCGCATGTACGCCAACGATCAATATCTCTCTGTCCTCCTCAACACAGAGGTCATCGCTGTTCAACACACTGCCAGCAACACCTTGTAAGTACACCCGTTCATCTATCAAGCGTTATAGCTGACGACGAAGGCGTAGCAACAAAAGCGTCCACGCTCTCAAGATTAGAGACAAAGCCACCAACACCATCAAAGAGCTCAATGTCGGCAGAGCCAAAGTCATCCTCTCCGCTGGCACGATCGGCACCGCCTCCATTGCTCTCAACAGCGGTCTTGACCACCTCAACCCTTTGGTTGGTAAAGGTCTTATCGACCATAACGTCTGCTATGTGCGTTTCGCCAAGCAAAAGTCCGACAACGTCACCTCAAAGCCCCTCAACCTGAAAACACACCTCAAAGTGGGTGGTGAAGAATGTCTCGTCACAGTGACGATCAATGCGAATTTCTTCTTGGCTGGAAGTTCTGCAACGCTCAACACGACGCATTTCTATCGTCGTGATGGCACCCTCATGAGTCCTACTAAGGATGCGGCTGATGAGAAGGAGAACTTCGACACTATCTGCGTACTATTCGAGTTTGTTGGAAAGCTTGATGATGAGAACTCCGTGCTCAGCCTTCCAGGCTTGGATCCTGTGTTGGACATTCGTCGACCGGCGATCAAGCATGAGGTTCAGTGTGCTATGGAAGACATCATTCGTAGAGTTCGCGATGCATTTGTTGGCGTGAAGCCCAACCAAGCTACGTATGCCGACCCGGGAGTGTGTCCCGATCCTGGATTGAGACCGCAGCATCTGGGCTTCGGAGTGTTTTCTCATGAGTGCGGAACGATGAGAATGGATGGACCGAAGGGGCCTGGTGTCGTGGACTCGAATCTCAAGGTAAAGGGATTGGATAATCTATGGGTTTGTGATCTTTCGGTTATGCCTGTCAGTCCTGAGGCCAATCCCTCGCTGACTCTGGCAGCTCTTTCACTGAGACTTGCCGAGCATCTGTGCGGCAAGAATCATTAAGCCAGGGGAGGGGAGTATTTGCTCCCAGGATTAGTAGGATGGCTTTTATGTTTGTATAGCCATTATCTAGATTGATATTGAAAGGATTCGCTCATTTGTAATCTACGCTGTCATTGATGCCATTCGTCCGTGATCCCGGCCGAAAGACGGTCATACAGCGTAAACTCCAAGCACATTCGGCCGAAGTCCGGATTTGGCATCACGAATATCCATTTATTCTCGGTTCTCTGCTTCCATAAATAAAGCGACCTGTATCCCTATACTCGTTCTCGGTTCACTCTCAAATTAACCAATTCATTCTTTACAAACCAAAGGCTGACAACAACCCTCATTCGTACCCCCAGCCTAGCCATGTCCACGCAACAGTTTGCAAAAGATCAGCCTGCAGGCTTTTCTAACCGCATCGAAAGAGTTGCTATAGTCGGAGTATGTCCCACCCATCATTTATCTGTTCGTTGCGCTGATTTTAAGTAGGCTGGCGGCCGACAAGGCGCCCAGATAACTGAGCAACTCCTCAAGACTGGAAAACATACTATCACTGCCCTGACTCGCATCGGCAGTACTTCCAAACTTCCCGACAACGTCAAGGCTATCGCTGTCAATTATGAAGACGAGGAGTCTGTTGCATCGGCACTCAAGGATCAGCAGCTTCTCGTCATTACCCTCGCCGTCAATGTCGACCCAGAAGTCCACCATCGCATTGTTCGCGCAGCTGGAAAAGCAGGGATCCGCTACATCATTCCCAACATCTATGCCGCCAACGTAGTCATCGAGAATCAAGGATCTGTCGATGATTTCTTCCCCACCGCGCCCCCGATAAATCTTATCAAGGAAATCGAGCGTGTTGGTGTTAGCTCTTGGATACTTCTTGTCGGAGGTGTCTGGTTCGATTACAGCCTCCCTTCCGGAGAATCTCTCATGGGATTTGATATCGATAACCGCAAGGCCACTTTGTTTGATAACGGTGAAGTCAAGATCAACACGAGCACTTTGGCTCAGTTTGGTCGTGCCGCTGCTGCCATTGCCAGTCTCAAAGAGCTCCCGAACGACGAAGAAGACAAATCTTCAACAATCGCGCAGTTTTGCAACAAGCCAGTCTATCTCTCGAGCTTTTATATCAGCCAGAAAGATATTTTGAGAAGCATCCAGCGGGTCACGAGCACGACAGACGCAGACTGGGAGATAAAGTATGAGAGCAGCGCTGATCGAATTGAGAATGGCAAGGCGATGGGAAGATCCGGTAACATCCTGGGACTTGTGCAGGCTTATTATTCGTTCATTTTCTCACCAGAGGGTCAAAAGCTGAGGACCCAAGACAAACTTCACAATGGGCTGCTGGGGCTGCCGGAGGAGGACTTGGATGAAGTGGTCAAGGATTGTGTTGAAAGGGCCAAGAATAAGTTCCGACCACTGTGAGTGTAATGGGTCTATCCTTACCGCCCAGCTAGACGCGCAATAGAAATACAAGTACAATTGTGGAGTTTGTCATTGTAATTTCGGTGAGGCGCAATCTACTCAGGCCAATCGCCAATCACCAGCTGGCAGATGTGAGCGCACAGCCTGATATGATCGATCACTGGCTACCAATCACTTGCGCCAAACAACTTTGTCAGCAGCGAGAAAGTAATCTCAACTACCAACAACAGGCAGTGCACATTACTTCTGTAACATCCACAGCGCGGTAACAGAGATCAACACCGCACGCCTTGTTTTCAACCTAGGGCCAATCAGTACAGCCTCATGGAGCCTAAGAGAGGCTGTGCTTATCATAGTGCTTTATGCCCTAGAGGAAGAGCTGCAATTGTCCGGAAGTGGCATCGTTATATTTATACACCAAAATGAACATAAGGAGCCCACTGCAACTGTTCGCCAACTTCAGGCTCCTCCTCTACACTCACGATGTCCCTCTCATTCTCATCCTTACAATTCTCCTTGCCTCCAACACCATGGCTGATATCATTTTCCACCACTGGAGATCCTCTTGCTAACGAGCTTGTCATCTGTTTCTGCGCCTCGACCCATTTGTCTCTCAGCTCCCTGGAAGCCCGATGCAGTCCCCAACCAACACCCTCATCACTCAGCCCCAAGTCCCTCATGGTCTTATACGTAGTCCTAGCTATATCCACACAGTGCTGATCACTAACCTTCCACAGCGTACCGATTACGTGACGAAAACCAGCTAGTTGGTATGCGCTGATGAGATGGATGCTCTCGTCTACCAGGTTATATCGCTTCATCTGTCCGGTGCCACAAGCAGAAAGATACGCAAGAAACGGCGTGTGCTCGTGAAGATTCATTTGCTGTAGGTCAGCAACGCGAAACGGATCCTCTTTCCAATCTTCTAAACGTAGGTGACTGTTGGAGGGGTCATCTTCATCAGTGTAGCCGTGACCAGCGAAGTGGAAGACTTTGCAGTCCAACAGATACCCAGACACCTTTTCCTTCCGTGGCCTGGGTTGAACGGTCTCTAAGCCAGCTGATTCGCATAGTTCCTGTACAATATCTATCTCCTTGTTCGTATACGGTAACGATCCGCTTTCTGGAGTATGCTGCATCCCTACAAGAAGCGCTCGCGGTACAGCCGTACCAGAAAACGATGATGAAAGGTCTTTCTGGCGACCACGCATAATGGCCCTGATAGAAGAAGAGTAGGAAGAGACTACTCTATCAAGGACAGTCTCAGACAACTCCTTTCGGTGATATCCTGCGGCATGAAGGGGGAAGAGAGTCAATAGGGCTGTAGGTATCCACCAGACATGAGGCCATGCACCCTCCTTGGGGGGTCGAGAGTAAGCAAGAGCATCTAATACTGGCTGAGTGATATTATCCCACATCCATTCTAGGACCTTTGAGCTACCAAAGTCACCCGCACGAGCAAATTGATAGAGGCCATTTGTAATATTGGGAAGTACCAAAGGTCGCATTTGATGTTTCTCGATGAGTAGCGCATCGCATCTAGCACGACTGACATTGATGACGATGATTGGACCATACTTCGCAGCCTCAAACATTTCTGCTTCTGTTGGAGCAGTCCAGAGGTCTTCGAACCCAGGCAGCTTTCGGATCTCAAAAATCAACTCCTCCAGCTCTTTTGTCAGGTCATAACGCTTGTTGAGTCCAGAAACACGGCTCTGGAACGAACGACCCAGGTTGGATATGACCGGGGTCTTCGATCCCTTCAATTCATCTCGAAGGTGCGTGTAAGCCTCGGCTTGCTCAGCGGACAGCTGCCCCAACTGCAAAGGACCCAGCAACATCTCCTCGGTGTACTTAGCCAACACGCCGCGCCCAAGCTCAAGTACCTGTAACGCCTCAAAGACCGGTTTATCCGCTTGCAAAGCTGCTGCTGCTGCACTGCACGTCATACCAGCTCTCGCGCCTGCCGCATGCTGTTTATCTGAGCTGTCGTGTGTTCTAGTGATCAACTGGGGTAGAAGACCCATGATGACTTGGGCGGCCTGGTAGGCTTTTTGTTTATCGGGGCAGCACTGTAGAAGGGCAGAGCCAGCTCTGACGCGGCTTATCGTGGGAGCATTTGGGTTTTGCAGAGCCTCTATAAAACACCCACAAGCCTCGTCAAGGTCTGAGTCGTTCTTTGCGCTGTCTCTGAGACGGTAGCCCAGGCTGGTGAGA
Source organism: Fusarium agapanthi (assembly GCA_001654545.1). NCBI lineage: Eukaryota > Fungi > Ascomycota > Sordariomycetes > Hypocreales > Nectriaceae > Fusarium > Fusarium agapanthi. Next base: position 79,923 of record LTDI01000060.1, on the reverse strand, counting down.
ATCTCTGCGCGATACTGATGGCCCTCTGGGACTTCTTCAAGCGCTTCTTTTTGTAGTTGAGTACACTCATCGAGTATTGCGTGGTCCTTTGTCATGCCATACTTTATAACAAGCATGGCCTGGAGATTATTCTTAAAGGACCAGGTTGGGCGATTGTCCACTGTAATGGTAATCGCCCTTTTCTCTAGCTGTATCGACTCCTCCAGATCCTTCCAAAGACGAGGGTCCGTTCGAGATATTGACGATCTGAGATTCAGTTGCATTGCGAGTCTGTCGAGATATACCGCTTTATAGGGGTGATTATCAGACTTTGCATCAGCAGCCTCTCTGGATAATTCTATCGCTCTGTCGAGGTCTTTTGTCATCCCTTTTCTCAGGTATCTATTACTAAAAAGATCCGAAAGCGTAGAAAGAATTTGCGGCCGTTTTGAATGATGGCTCGGCAGCATTTCAAGAGCCATCTCAGTCATGCGAATACCTTCTTCGAGATCTGTCAACTGACCCATCTTGTCATATTTTCGATTCAAGCCATCTGCGACTGCGTCGAGATACAAGGCCTTCGTAGGTCCATTCGGTGTCAGATCCGCAGCTTTACTTGCAGCATTTATGGCTTCTTGCAAGTCGTTCAGGTCCCACGACCTATCGAACTTTTCTATCAGGTGGGCTGCAAGATTGTTTAGCCACTTTGCCTGATCTGTGTGGTCGTCTGGCGTCAGGGTGATGGCCTCCTTTGCCAGTTCGATCGCTTCGTCGTATGTGCTAGAGTTACCAGTGACCTCGGCTTTGAGATCTAGCTTCGCTGACAAGTTGTTCAAAAAGAGCGATCGCATGGTTGTATCACACGACATGGCGGCTGCGTGTCTGCTTAAGCTGATTGCCTCTTCGAGGTCTTCCAAGGAGCCTGTAGCCAAGTGCCTGTTGCTGAGATGATTTCCAAGATTATTGAGCCACTTAGGTAGTTCTAGGTCATTGCTTTCAGTTACAGAAACGGCCTGCTTTGCCAGGGCAATGCCATCTTCCATGTCCTTTAGGTCCCCGGTGACAGAGAACCTGGTCTTCAACGATGCGGCTAGATTACTCAGGTATCTTGCGTTGCGCGAATTCGTCAACTCGACCGCTTTTCGTGACATTCGTATGGCCTCTTCAAGGTCTCCGTTATCTTCCGTCACCAAGAATCTATCTTGAAGCCGGTAACTGAGGCTGTTAGAGCAGTCTGCCAATTCGGCGTCGTCATCCGTTATAGCATCGCTAGCTTGCTTCGTCACGAGAATTGATGCATCCAGATCGACAATCATGCCAGTGTCGATGTATCTTTCATTGAGAAGGTCGCCAAGCAGTTTTAAACATTCGAGGTCTAATGGATTGGCGCTGATCGCTCTCTTCGCATTTTCGATGGCGTCGTCAGTATCAGCCATTATGTCTACCAGAATGTCTCAGATCTTTCACTTGCTGATTAGAGATTAACGGGCTTGTATGGAGAAGTGCGTTGTCCAGCTTAAGAATCTTGGGATGAAGAGGCACCATCAGTCAGTTGGCATTGGGCATCTGCAGTGAGCGAGATGAGAGGCGCATGGTCAGCTTTCAGGTACCCATGGAAGTGCGCTGACCAATGATACGAAGACACTGCAGCACCGGGCGAAGGAAGACCAATATGCTTGAATTTCACTATGTATAGCGAAGCCGAATTTTCAAGACTGACGTAGTAGATAAATTCCAATTGTGACGAGTCTATTTCGGAGTATAATCCAACCGACACATTTTGGAACCTAGAAATATCCCAATACTCTTGACTAAGCAGAGTTTGCAGTGCCCCTAGCACTCCAATGGAAGCATTCACCAGTCTCAATCTCGCAAGTATAACAAATCTTCCTTCTCCAATCTTGATAATCCAAAATGGATCCAAGACGTTACACCGTTGTTAAACCACAAGATTGCATGCCAGTGCTGACTTCTCACAAGACATGCGAACCGTGCCATCAGAGGAACTCTCACTGCGATGCAAAGGAACCAACATGTTCTAGTTGCGGGTTGGATGGTTCCGAGTGCACTTGGGATATGGATATTACGCGAGTGAGGGATTCGCCGGAACCGTACGCTTACATCAGTTTGAGCGAAGTGATGCTTATCAGTGCAAGTAGAGACTCCAATGAGACTGAGTCTTCACGCCTCGATGGGCGCGTCGAGACAGCTGAAGACAGCTCCGAACGACATCTCTCAGTTGAAGAAGTCGTCGATGAACTTAATGAATCCTTGAGGAAAGAACATGAGCGCTACTTTCAAGAGAATGATGTAGAAAGAATCTACAGCGAAGATGAACCATTCGATTTCAACACAATAACTAAAATATATCCAAGGGAGGGGCATCGTCTTGGCACTTCCGACATGGAAGATGCAGATCCGAAAGACGAGCAAGATCACGAGCCCCCAAAATGGGCCAGATTGGCCAGGTTGCTCGATATTGAAAGGTATCATTACGCTCCACCGCCACATTCTGGTCTACCGTCGCGGTATACACAGCGTCGCCAGGCAGCATTATCGATGTCTCCTTCGATGCCTTCAACCAAGCCACGCCGCTTTTCAGTGAATATGACTATGAGATTTTTGAAGAAGACTGCAGGCAGCGCGGTAATACAGGAAATGAATGGTGCGCCATCTATGTCATGCTGGCATTATCTCTGAGAAACGATCCCAAGAACCGCCACCAGGGAGATGACGCCAAATTCATTCGCACGGCCGGCACATATGTGGATAAGAATTTGTATATGTTGTTAAATTTAACAGGACTCCAGATCGTTCTGAGAATAGCCCTATATTTCATGAGGACATCGAATTTAGAACGGGCAGGGTTTATGCACGCCATAACTGTCAAGTTGATCTACAGATTGGGATTCCATAAAATGTTCGGGGAGTCCGTCAAACCTGTCTGGATAGCGTATATCATCGACCGAGACCTGTCGCTTCTCTCAGGCGAGCCATATCTTATGCAAGAGCATGATATTGATCCTTCAGTTACGGATCTCTCTGAGGAAGACGGAGGTATTCTATACAACAAAGGCACGTCCTTACGCTTCGAGATCGTCAAGTTTCGCGCTCGATTAGCGACTATTCAAGGCAAGATATTCGACTTGGTATACTCAGTCCGGGCTGATAAACTCTCTTTCGATCAGCAAGAGACGGTGGCGGACCGTTTGGAAGAGATGCTGGGAAAATGGGTTGATTCGATCCCTGAACCATTCAGGGGAGATACGGTACCAGGTTTCGACTACGTACAGCTGAGGTTCGTTAAACAACTACATGTGACGTATTATCACTGCATCTTCTCTATACTACAGGCGAATCTACGCAATCTAGAGTGAGTGGAGCGGTTATTATGCTTCGGTGAAGCTCGCAACCCAGCCGATTCAGATACTCCATTGCTGCCATCGAACTGGCCTACTTTAGTCACAGCTGCACGGAGGTGCTTGGACACAGTAACCAAGGTGGACAGCCGCTACATGACATTTCGCTGGTAAGATGAGCTATACACTCGACTATATCGTTCTGCAACTGGCAATATCTAGGAGCTGTACCCATGCCACGCAAGCGGCCATGACGGTCTTGGCTGCGAACAATATAACCCTTTCAGAGCATGATCTCCACGATTCTATTGATAAAGATCAACAAAGACTTCATATTGCACATGGTGAAGTTAGCGGTCGGCTGTCTGAAGACCCAACGGGGTCGATCGAGCAGTCGTTCAACACTTGCGGGGAGCTGATTATCAAGGCACTGGAGTCAGTGCAACGATTTAATGAGAACAAGCAAATGGAGGAGCCATGAGATACGTAAGAAGGATATATCCAGAATTTTGAGATGATTGAGTTTGTCGCTTATGATGGTTTGCGTATTTTGGTGTTTGTCAATAAGAGTTGACATGAAGGCATCACGTGATATGAAAACTCAGAATGTCGCGTGGACTCATCTCGTACGAGAATACAGACCTTTAATTATCTCACTCAGCACAACTCAATCATGAAATACGCCAAGTTATAGCACTCGAATGGAAGAACTACCAATTAAGCCTTCGGGGATATTTATGCAACATGACTTCATTACACCAGAGCATGAACAAAAGCTCACTCACATTTTCGAGAATGAGCTAGAATGGCCATCCCGAGGAGGACGACTCTCGCTTCACTACGGATACACATTCAGCTACAAAACATTCGGCATCGATGAAGAAACACCGTTCAAGCCTTTTCCAGACTGGCTAGTTCCTTTACTTCCCACAACAGAAGGCCGTCCGCCAGATCAGGTCTGTCTTCAGCAATACGCCCCCGGAACAGGAATACCGCCTCACGTTGACACCCACGGGCCCTTTGATCAACTATACTCACTGTCTCTGGGCTCGCCGCTTTTTATGCAATTCGCAAACAAAGAAACAGGCGAGAAGATTGAGGTCGACCTGCTACCAAGGAGTATGATGCAGATGAGCGGTGATTCACGATTACACTGGACTCATGGCATTAAATCTCGCAAGACAGATACTCTACCTGATGGCACTGTACGACTACGGCAAATTCGATGGAGTCTTACTTATCGCTGGATTCGTGAGGGCGCAGAATGTGAATGCGGGAATGAGAAGCTCTGTGATACGGCACAACGGAGAAATGGAATTGAGAGGGAATATCGATGGAAACAATACGAGGAAGACGCAAAGGCACCGCAGTCTTAGTTCATTATGTTCATGAGCTATTAGTATATAGTATATATAATCCGCGTCAGCGGAAACATTAGAAAATAACTATCTAAGGCTTAGGAGAGAACCAAGTCTCCAGATCAATAGCCCAATCAACAACACCACCAAAATTCAAGCTCTTAGCCCAATCGGTACGCTTCTGCTTCGTCGTAGGTCCCATATACGCAACCCAATCAGTCATACCCTTACCCTTGGTTCCAAACGTCATGATATCCGAGTCCGAATCCTTATCATACCACGTCTTCGCGGTAACGCCCTTCTTGCCCTTTCCAGCATTGTACGCGATGAGACGAATCTCCGCGTCGGAGAGGTATCCGGCCTCGCCGGTGCAGACACCAGGCTCGGCTTCGGAGACGCTGAAGCTGCCAGTGAACAGGCATGTTGGGCCGGTGCACTTGGGGTCCTTCATGCGGAAGCTGCGGCCGTAGCTGGAGATGCCGATGACGATCTTGGCGGGGTCGACGCCGGCTTTAGTGATCATTGCGAGGGAGTCGAGGGTCTCGGTCTTGTTGACGTGCGAGCGGAGACAGTTGCCGTTGGGGCAGCCAGAGCTGATGAACTTGTTGCCGTAATCTAAACGTAATTAGTATATCATCAAGTGAAGTCAAAGGAAATGGAACATACCCCATTGACCGTGGAGATCGTAGGTCATGTAGACCATGTAATCGACAAGAGGCGCAATCTTGGTGACAGGGAAAGGCTTCAGATACCAATACGCGGCAGGAAGAGCAACAGAAATCGTCTTGCCGCTCTTTCCAATCTTGTTCCTCATAACCTGGAGGAACGCAACGTAGTTGGCAGTATCGGTAGAAGAACCGTCAGAGCCAGCAGAACCAGGATACTCCCAATCGAAATCAACACCATCAAGCTTATGGTTGTTCAGAACAGTCATGATGTTGTAAGCAAACTTGTCACGGTTCGCAGGCTTGATAGCATCACGGTACAGCTGGTATGTTGACGCGTCAGTTGAGCCAGCCCATCCACCGAAGGAGATGATCTTCTTGAAGCTGCCCTTCACCTCCTTGAACTTGAGGAACTGCGCACGAACATCAGGTTGAAGAAGGACGGAGAAATCAGACTTGAGACCGGCAAAGGCAAAGTGAATGTGGGTGTAAGGAGTGGTGACCGCGGTGAGTTTGGTGACGTCCATGTTCAAACAGGGTCGGCCGAGGTTGTAGCCCTGGAAGTAACCCACGTTGAGAAACTTGGCGGGCTTCTTGGTGTTGCCGACGATCTTGGTACCGCAGTTTCCAATACAGCCGGGAGTGTTGGGCTGGCTTGTACCAGGGGCACCACCCTTGGCGGTAGTGTTAGTACAGAACTCAGAAGTGATGCCGCAGAAACCATAGCCGGAGCAGCAGGCGTTGAGAGGGCAGGGGTTCATGTTAGCGAGATCCCAGCCTGTCTTGGCACTGGAAGGCTTCTTGGATCCAGGCTTTTGAGGACCGCAGACAGCGCCGGCGATGGCTAGAGGCATAGGGTTCTTTCCCTTGCTGAGACAGATAGGCTGGCCGAGCTGAAGACGGTTGCAGCCTGCAAAACCCCAGGTGTTCTTGTTAACATCCTCAATGAACTTCTGAGTAATACCAAAGTTCTGGCCGAGAGAGTAGCAGCCATCACCAGACTTGATGTTGTAAATGAAACATGTACCATCCTTGCTAGGCTGGGGCGTCTTGTCGGGAAGAGTACCAGCAGAGCAGCAAACCCACTGCTTAGGAGCAAGGGTAGAGCAGAAGTTCTTGGCGGGGTTGTACTTGTTGAAGTTGGCGGTGGTGACCTTGCACTTCTTGGCGAGCGAAGCGCAAGAATCGCCGGAGACAACTTGGATGGCTTTGCAGTCGGCGCGGGGGGCGAGAAGGGACTCGACGCCTGCGAAACGAGAGCGGAGCTCAACATCGCGGGCCTTGACGGTGGTGGTAGTCAGAACGCCGAGGTTGATAGACTCCTTGGAAGCTTGAGCGATGCTGACACACTGACCGTGGGACCAAGTCCTCACAGCGTTCTGGACAGCTTCAAGACCATTCACGTTATCAGCTGCGTAAAGACCGATAGTCTGGGCAGTCTTGTCGTTGGCATTGCAGACCTGGAAAGCCTGAACACCCTTCTGAAGACGAGCAGCAGATTGGCGAAGAATGTTAGAAGCACTGTCCTTTTGAGCTTCACCGCCGACGTAAACACCAGCAATGGAAGAACCAGACTTGGCGAAGAGAATGGTAGTACCGCACGTAGCCCCGTTATCAAGATACTCAGCCAAAAGACCAGCGGCAGCAGCGACATTATTACCAGATCGAAGAACAGCTCTTCCAAAAGCCGAGGTAGTCTTCACAGTCGCCTTCTCAGCACCGCAATTACTAGCCAGCGAAACAGAGCTCTCCGCCGCTCTAGCCTGGACCTTTGTACCCTCATCCCTCTTGGTCTGTGTAGAGCTCGTCTCGGTAACGCAAGTATACAGCGTCGCACTCTCACTGTAATCGTTCTCAACATTGAGCGCAAACAACATAGGCAGAGAACACCCCGCGAGTTCCCCCAGGCTATGAAGCTGCGTCCAGTTGGCAGGGTCGTTGCCCGCGATGCTGCACGGCTGAGGACATCCTTCGGTGAGGGGACTGGAGATGGGGTCTTCGGTCTTGATCTCGCCGACGGGGGGGACGGGGTTCACGTCGCCGGGGTTAACATCGTCTTGAGCGGAAACAAAGAATGAAAGGAATGTGAGAAGGAAAAAAGTAAAGAGTGAATTAGCCATCGTGGGCAGTAGTTAGTACTTCTTGACTCAAACGGTCAAGAATGTTCAAAAAGAAAAAAGAGTGACTGATGGGGGTTGATGAGGGGAAAAGGGAGAGGGCTAAGCGTCATGTTTTTAACGATGGAGGCGCCATTATTGAAGAAAAAAAAGAGGCGTAAGTTAGTTCTTGGTTAGTGGCCTGGACTGGCATGTGGACGGCGTACAATTTGGGATGAGGCACGTTGACTTGGTGTTGTGGATGGGTGAGGGTCGAGCTACGCTACCCCCTGGCTAGTGCTAGTGCAGGACCATGAACATGGTGGTCTTTGTTTTGCTGTAAGGCTGCTGCTGACCCTTGCGTTAGACCCCCGGACGATCTGATCCTCAGAGCTATCACTGTTTCCGATTGACAGAATGACATTTCACACTGCTAAAGAATTGGCGACTGGTCACTCTTCCATCAACTCACTCTCTATGCTTCCATCGTCTCTCTTGTTATAAACAACTCGTCCTCTCGCTTCCTCACAATTTGTCACATCTCCAATCCAACCAACAGCGCTTTGATCTCTCCCCCTGCTTAAGTCCGGTGATTTCCTCTTTCGCCCAAGTAGCTGGGTCTAGATCTCAAAACAGGCTATTATCGCTTAGCCCCCCTCCAAAAACACCCGTTAGCCTCTCCACCTAATCTTCCACTGTTTTCTTAACAATCATTCTGTCAGGGATAAGCGCTAAGGCAAGAAGGCCCTTTTGTCGCGCGATTTGTTACCGGGGTTGGGTGAGAATACCCCTGGTCTAGATTGAATACAGAAGTTGCCGGTCCCCGACGGAGAGCATTTGAACTCGAACATGCATGTTTACGCGCCTGGGCTTTGTGATATTCGTGGAGAAGAGCGCGTGGGTAGATGAGAGTTAGCCACCGACGTTGTAATATCCGTACGAAGACGGGAAGAAGCTCGTTGACACTGGAGCAAAGACCCTGAGAGCTGCCAACCGATGACCCGTTTTTGAAGGCAGTGACTCAGTTCATTATCGCGTTTAGATAGCTAACCCCGTTACGGAAGTTGAATCATCTCGGAGACTTGGCGCTCTTCAACTTTCAACCCGGCCCGAGGCTCCGTCGGTGTTTTCGCTTCAGCCTTGGGATTTTTTTTTCATCAAGGTTGTAACGTTGTGTCGGCCGACAGACAAGAACCCCCAAAAATCACCTCCAATGCCACTTAAAATACACAGCCATAACATCTGGTCTCGGCAATGACTGCCATACCACGTGTAAAGATCTACAGGTTGGGAAATACAGCGGGTTTATGGTATAAAGTTCTGCAGGATCAGTCAAGATCACCATTTGCAGCTGAAGTTTAGACTTTTTAGCACATGCTCGGTCTGTTGATCAGTGGAGTACAGCTACTGCTGCCTTGTGAGGAAACGGTGAGGTTGGTAGATTGTGGTTAGGTTGGTCCGAAAATGTTGATGTTTAATTTCCTGCCAATTTCCGCTACTCGTTAACTCAAATTGTCACGATGCTACCTGATGGTGTTCAGCTGAAAATATGCTTTCGGTTAGAGGAGGTTACCCTGGACTGGTCAACTTTAAATGCGAAAAATCGCCGACGACGACAGAATCGAGAGACGCATGCATGGGCGCGGGTATAGTACCTAAATGCCTGTTTATGATATTGGTTAGATAATTTGAATGTTATATGATCCATCTCTAGAGGATAGTATCTCTTCTCTACCGTCATCTGAATATTCTCGCCGTTTGGGGAACTCACAAAATTCTAGCTATCTTATCTGATAAGCCACTACAATCAGATCGTTGACAGCCCTAGGACAGTTGCGTCAATTGGATAATTATGTAGTTAGTATTGTGTCAGTTTGATGATATCGACGTACGCAAAATGGAACCTGAAATGCGATTATTATGGATGAAATAATGATTTCGTTCATAAACTGCTCACCCTGTCAATAATGCTTCGTCAACCTCAAAGTGATACATGAATGGATTCAACCACAAACTTATAGAGCGATATATAGGACAAGACGGCGTTTCGAAATTATGTATCTAAACTTGACAATTAAAAGGATTATTTTTTTAACATCTGAAGTCGAAGCCTTCCTAATTCTTTCAACTAATTAAGTTCACATCTACCAATATCACCAAAATGCAATCCATGCTTCAAAAAGCAACAGACATCGGCCCTCAAGTAGTCAAAGCCGAAATCTCCAAGGCCGCGTCGCAATCGCAACAGGCGGCGCCCTCGGTATCGGCTATGAAGTATCCCGCGCCCTCGCCCACGCAAGCTGCAAGGTCATAATAATCAACCGAAAAGAAGAACAAGGACGGGAAGCCATTTCCACCATCCAAAATGAAAGGCTCGACGCTGAGGTTGACTGTAAAGAATACAACATGAGAAATCTCCGCTCAAATCCATCAAGGGTCTGGCGCCCTACGCGAGTCCCTCGATAGACTTGACTTTTTAGTACTCTCAGCAAATATAAGCACGAATCAGTTTGGCTCAGATTGAGGTGCTATTACAAGGCGAAACTCAAGCGACACGTGAACTACAAAGACTGCTGCTTTTGGGGCGAGCTATCATCCGGCTCAGCCTGGCCTTTTATCCCGCCCTAAGCAGTATTGAATGCTGGAGCTGAAAGATGGACAAGCCACTTATCTTTTAGTCAAGGGCGGAAATGTTCAGCTCATCCTTGGCATACCGAAATCTGGGTTTTGACCGCGTGCGGCTGAACAACAGAGTGGCGAACAGACAAGACTGGCGCTGAACTGAGATAGCGCTTTATTTAAGACGGCATTGCAGTGGGTTGCTGCAAAATGTTGTCAACCTCAACTTCAAACAAACAACATACTCAGAAATGTCTTCTATCAATGGTAATGCCGGTCCACAGACAAAAGTCCTATCTAGAATGCACGACGACCGACATCCGAACCCGCGCAGTAGCTTTCAATACCCACCCATCGACCCTTCACGGCAAGTTCGCCTTCTTGCCATTTCTGCCGCCAGCGATCCAGTTTCCCATCTCGCTTGTGAGGAAGACAAGCAGAAGCAGCTGTCGCAACCTATCGAGTGCACCTTTGTCGTCGTCGACCGTGGCAGTCTTCCCTCGACTTGCTATCGCGCGCTATCCTACACCTGGGGCTCTCCAGCGTCTCCTTCAGACATGGCGCACATCCTGATCGACGGGCACCCATTCACCGTGAGCCCCAACGTGCTTTCGTTCCTAAGGCGACGCTGGGCGTTGAAGCAATATGAGAACGACTTTGGAGCGCCCAAGTCTCGCCAAGATGCAGAGACGGTAATCAGAGGGCCCTTTTTCATCGATGCCGTCTGCATTAATCAGCTCAACAACGCTGAGAAAGCGGCTCAGGTCTCTTTTATGAACGAGATTTACTTCTGTGCTGACGAGGTGTTGATTTTCGTCGGGGATATTGAAGCGGGTGGTTGCCATGGGCGGAGTAAGAAAGAGATGGAGGCGGGTCTGCATTTCTTCCGACGGAAGCTATCTCGACAAATCCAACAAACCATTTCTGGGGGTCCCTGGACAGGCACCTACCAGGACTTGACTCTTATCGAGAATATGCTACCGCCTCTGACAGAGCGTGACCTATTCTGTTTGGCAGTCCTATGCAGCCGTGCGTACTGGAAACGCATGTGGATTATCCAGGAAATATTTCTCACGCCGCATCCCGCCACTCTCATTTTCGACATGTTCACGTTCGACTTGCAAACGTTGTGCACACTGCCACTACGGATCTTCGAGCAGGAGTTCAAGCTGCGACACCCTGACCATGATTTCCAGCGGCAGCCATTCACTGATATTAGCAAGTTAAAAGAGGCTCAGAGGGACATCATCGATATGCTCAGCTCTCTCGGCGGGTTCACCGGCCTGTCGATGCTGGATCTGGGACGCCGGCGTCAATTGCAACCATTTGGCGAAAGCGGCGGGCTGGGATCACGACAAAGGGAAGATAACGACAACGAGAACAAAAAGATAGATCGGGTGACCGCCGTGCCGCATGTCTCAAACGCACCCACGTCTGAATCCCGCTTTCGCGGTGACCTATACATACCCAACCCTGCAGCACCGCTGACATCGGGCCAGGCGCTGCGCCGGTTCGCGAGTCGCACAACTCGCGAATGCAGTCGGCCTGAGGATAGACTATACGGGTTACTGGGACTGATATCGCAGAAACAGAGGTCACAGATCGAGGTATTCTATGACGGTATGGAGGGTAACAAAGACAATACGAAAGATATGGGAAAAAAGGATATGCGCAAGAAGCAAGGCGCCGTCCTCTTCGCCTTCGAGCAAGCCCTCCGCATTGTCCTGACAGAGCTGCGCGCTCAGTTTTGGAACTTTCTTCTTTCTGGCCGGGATCCAGCACGTGCATGTTTTGCCGCGTGTATATTCCTGCGCGACTGGGTGTTCCAGGACCGCCTTGTCGAGGGCAAAGGAGTCGCGTGGCGACCTGTACTGCGCCGTGTCGTCTGGGAGCTCGATCTCGAGAGGAAGTGGCATGCGTACCGATATTTCGACTCTGGTCGCGTGCGACAAGGAGAGGGGAAATTGAAGAGAGTTAGTAACAACGGAAGAGAGTCTCAGCCTAACGCAGAGGCGGTCGAAGTATGGTTCGAGCAGATGCGGCGAGAGACGGGCTCTGCCCTCGTGGACGTGCTTTTCGATGAACTAAGTGACAGCAAAAAAGCCGAGGCATGTTTCGATGATATTTTCGGGATCGATGGGGGGTTGATGGACCTCTTTAATACGTACCATTTGACGCCTTAATCGCAACCAAGGCATGGCGGAACTAATGCAGATATAAGGAGTTCAGTAGATCAAGACGGCCATAACGATGATAGGTGTTGCTGTTGTGTAGTTTTGTGACAAAGGAGTTTAGGATCATGTGGCGTTATTGTATACAATCAATTCACTTTACTCGAGGAATATAGCTCGACAGAGAAAACGTGGGTGATGCCTTGGCGCTGACTTTTAGCAAAGATCTCGATATCACCGAAAACTCTATCAACGTTTGTTATTTATTGCCTGTTATAGTTTGAATTGCCTGTTACCAATATTGAAGATGAAGTGAACGGAAGTCAATGCTAGGTATCGCGCAAAGATGATATGCTGGATGAACCAGTTTGGATCCATGCATGGTCCTTCAAGCATGGGAAATACTATACTGATCCCTTAGGCTTAGAAGTTGAAAAGAACAATTAGAAAGAAACTTATAAGACAAGGGGGTTGGAATTGTAACATGAGAAGTATAGCTAGTAAGAATGTATTGACTATGATATATCATTATGGTAATCCTTGCTCTTGTCTCTCTAATCATGGTGCTTCATAGATTCTAGGAGGGCTTCTAGGACGCCCTGGAGGAAAAACCACAGGCTCGGCAGGTAGCTCACTCTTCGGTCTCTCAGAGTGAGGCTGGCCCTGCTCATAATTTCCAGGAAGTTCTGCCAGTGCCGAATCTTTTTTCCTTCTCGTCAGTCTTCTCCAAACCATCCATCCAATAGCCCCAAGGATCAGTAGACCTCCAATCGTGGCGCCAACTGCCACGCCGGCAACTTCACTACGAGACAATCCAGGTTTCGAACTAGGCTCAAGTGCAGAACTTGTATCTCTGCTCGCGGACGAATCCGTCGTGGTCGCCTCGGCTTTCGGCGCGCTGACGTTTACATATTGGGACTTCGCTAGTGTCCCGCCATATTTGCTGTCCATCAACGAAAACCAATAAATGCAATCCTCGTTGTTCTCGGTCGCGTTGGAAATATCATACTGAGCTTTCCAGCCAGTAGAAGGAGATGTACCATTGTCTAGGCGACTCAATCAGCGAAAGAATAAATAGAAGGGGACGAAGTCTAACTACCTTCCAAACGAGCGGTTGTGTTCTTTTCAGCGTCAATGAATTGCCAGATATAGAGATCAACCTTGTTAATGTTGGTGTTCCATAGGATCGGGATCATTTCTCCATCCTCGTAATGGTTGTTCTTCGTCATGTCTTGGTCAACTGCTTGATCTGGGTCCTGCTCCGGAGGGCGTAAAAACTTGGTGAAGCATGATGACCAGCTCACGAATAAAGAGAATATTAGACCGAGTTTCACGAGGAAAGACATCGTACGAGGGAATAATTCGGCAGTCTGACCAGGCAAGATTTCCGATATCGGATCCTACTCTATGGGCTTGGCTTAATTTATGATCATACCCTCGGATTTTCAAGGTATATACATTTGAGAGGGGAATTTGTCATTTCTGAATGAGGAGTGGATGCTATCGATATATGTATTCGATCATCCGGGTATCCGAGCCAACCTCGCCACAGATAACAAAAGAACCAGGACTGCATACCCAGTCCTTATGCAGTAGCAGTCCATTTGAAGCCTAGTTCCGGCCCAAGCTGCAGATGATCATGCTTGGGTTGTGCACTCGTGATCCGGGGTTGGTTCCGCTGACGAGGGTCGACCAACATATCTTCAAACATCTGCCAGGACGGGGAATGGCGACGAAGAGAACTCAGACTGGCGACAGGCTTATAAAGGAATTGTATTTCGAGATTAAATTACCATTTGAATTATCTGTTAGAATGATGATCTGATCTCGGCTGCCTGTCTGAACTGTCAAGGCGCTTCCTGATTTGCCTAGTTGCATGTAGAAGTGGGGCAAATCACGACCAACAGCATAACAACCAACAGAGCGTTACATCAGAAGAATCAGTAGGCCAAGCTTCGAAGTTATTTGCGCGGGAACATTGCCTGATTTGGGACGTGGGTAGGTCAAAGCTGAAAAGGAAAAGGAAAAGCAGGTCCCGGTAGGTCCCTGCTTGATAACATTGCTTCGGATGGAACCATGGGATATCTGTGCTTGAAAGAACCTGCATACTTTTGAACTCCATATAAAAAATAGATTTCGGCCAGACTCAGCCGTGAGTAAATGGTCCAGTCTAGACTCTCATTAAAGCCATGAAGTGATATATGAGCTGAGGGTCTTTTGGGGGATGATGGAGATGCGTTGCGATGGGAAGATGGATGTAATTCACAATGCACTTTATATACCAAAATGCTTTGATAAGTGACAATGAGGCAAAAAGGCACCAGAATTCGGATATGCAAAATATCTTGAAGCATACCTATTTTGAGTCGAGTGGTTGTTAATTATCGTCATCCCTTCATGGCAATCGACTGTTAGTGTTGTGTGTATGTCCGCCCCAGATTGAACAACTACGGACATAAACCTCTTACGTTCGCTCTCAGCCCTTCAAGACCTTTCATTTTCCGATGATAACTGTATTATTCGTACTCATGCCAGGGGAGCTGAGCTCTTTGTCAGCAGCGCTGACGAGAGAATCACCCCGACTCGGCGACTTTTCCTCGTCGCTAACAGCGCTGATAGGTCAGCGGCTAGATATTGTCCCGTTTCGAGCAACAACATGCATCTGCTCAACATTCAAGCGTGCGCTGTTGAGATTGCATTATAGGATTATAAAAAGTGCTCTGGAGCCATTGCTGGCTTTTTCACCAGTTCGAGTGCACTTCCGGATCCTCCCTAATCTCCACCAAACTTCCCAACAAAATGTCCCAGTCCACGCCTATGGAGTACACTCCTCTCCTCCTACAAGGCTTCTCCGCCTGGATCATTTATAACGGTGCATCTCACTTTGTCCGTGGGATAAAAGAATATCTCCCACAAACCGAACGCGCAAAACTTCCCCCCTCTACTGTCTCCCTCATGGATTCGCAGATCCGTTTTCTTGGTGGAACATACGTTGCCTACGGCGCTGCGCTATGCTGGACGTCTTACGATATCAACGAAAGACAGTTGGCATTGAATATTCTCTTGGCTGGTTTGGCATTCGGCGGTATCGGGAGAGCTGTTTCAGCTGGAGTCTTGGGCTGGGGATTTCCGTGGGTGCAACGAGCTACCATCACTGAGATTGTTGTACCACCCTTGGTATACTGGTTTGGATCGCGCAAGTACGTGTAGAGAAGGCACGGTTGAACTAAGTCTTATATGTCAGGCTTTGTGAGCCAACTTTGAGACGTTGGCAGCGGAGAACAAGAGACAAGCTGCATGAAAACTAAGTTAGAAGTGCCGAGAAATACAAACATTGTAAACATGCTTTGTTAACAACGTCTGCCAGCTTTTACCAGAAAGAGATATTATCGAAATTATGTAGTCGATTGCCTGGTTGGGCTTTAGGCTGCCGAAATAGAGATATATAAACCCAAAGATTAATGTAGAATCAAACTCATAATACTACTATTTTCTAAAAGTTAAGAACGACGATTTTGACCTTGGCTCGATGGCTTTATTACGATTGGCTCCACGGGTAATCAAAAGTCTCATGACTTTCATGCTTAGATTCGAATGCCCCTCTGATAATGCAATCGAGAAATTTTGAAGTTGATTTTAGTTCGGCGTCTTCCACTGTTGCTGAAATTACATCTATATGCCTCTATCTGCTTATGGAGATAAGAACAGTGGCTGAATAGTAAGATTTGTGCTGTGCTCGAGGAGGTGTTTGATGGTGCCCTTTCCACAATTCCTACTTTAGTAGAAAGTAGTCTCGTCCTCACTGTTCTCGACATCTAGTCGAGCAGTAGCTCAAGTAGTAGCTCGATAACGACGGCATGATCACCAATGCACGCTTTCATGAGAGCGGTATCAACCCTGTGATCTTGATAATCCGTATCAGACTTTCTTTCAAGGAGGAGCTCAATAATCTGAGCGCGGCCAAACTCACCGGCTTCCATCAACGCAGTCTGGCCAGTTATATCCGAAATGTCGACCTTAGCGCCTTTCCCAAGAAGTGTCTTCACCAGAGCCAAATCTCCAACGGAAGCAGCTTCGATGAGAGCTGTGCGATTGCACTCTCCACAGATGTCAACCGCGCCAAGCTCCAGGAGCTTCATATAGATCGACTTCTTGCCATGTCGTACTACTAATACAAGAGGGATATGGACATCCTTATTCGAGGTTGGAGTGTCTGCCCCATAATAGAGTAGATTTTCAACGATCTCATATTCTCCTAGCGTGGCGGCCAAGTGTAGAGGAGTATTCCCATTACATTGAGGCATGTGTGGGTTAGCACCCCATCTTAATGAACCCTTGACAGGACGACGACAAAACGTCTCAATATCGAAATTCTCCGCGCCTGATCTTGTGTAACTCGGTATGCACCGAAAACTTAACGCAAAACACTCCAGTACGCAGGCAAGTACAGTCCGACCACAACTGTCTCTTGAATTGATGTCAGAAGCCCTCATCACGGACTCAACCAATTCAGAGAGTCCGGGGGGCAAAGTCTAGCGCAAATCACTCATATTTTGGAGTGCTTGCATTGCTTCACTCCACTTTCCATAAGTAAGAATAACCTTGAGACCGTGGGCGACCATGTTACGCGCTTGGAGGATGTCGATGGATGTCGATGGATGTCTTACAGGTTTGGTTTAAGGGTGAAAGGTGTCGAATGTGGACACCTAAGTTGTATATGCTATATTCATTCAACGGATTGCTTTCAAGATCGTGTATGTCAAGGATTCTGAAGAGGCATTCCCAGAAACCATCCTCAGGCGGGCGTAAGGCGGTGAAAGTGATGAACCATCTATACGTATTGGTAGATCCAGCTCGATACCACGGGCCGTTGACAGTTCCTACTTGGGGTCGTCTCGACAGGTCGATAGATAAACAAGTAAAGCAATGCCTTGCAAGATATGCATCGGCACTTGAAGGTAATTGACAGTCGAGCGAATGCTGAGCGAGGAAATACTCATCAATCAAATGCCGATTATGCCGGAAAAGGTCTTCGGTGGTATAGTGGACGAGCCGGATTTCGCCGCTTCCTTCTGAAATCTCAACCAAGCCACAGCATACAGAGAGCAGTAATGATTTGTCGACTATACCATCTTCATTAAATGTTCTATCTCCTTCTCTTAAGGCTAGGCCATATTGGATTGCATCGACCGGTAGCTTCCAGCCTGTGCAACATATCCAAGCCAGGACCTGAAATGCTAGGTCACTAGACTTTTGATGTTGCTCTCTGAGCCGTTTGAGCGTATCGTTATATGATTGGTCTAGAATGTTGAACTTTGGGTCATTATAGTTGTTCTTGGCTCGGTCCTCGAATTGCTTCAGAGCATGTTTCACATCCCTTTGAGAGGTCTCGTTTTGCAGTGAATGGAGATACAGCCTTGCTAAAAGAAACCTGGTCAGTTAGAAAGGATTTACTTGAAATGGATGATGGTACAGTGAGCCTACATTCCTCTAGCAATTTGTGACATGACCTTTTTTACCAGGCCTCGCAATTCTGCTATCTTACCAATGCAGCTCGACTTTGGCCACCGAAAGTTGTCAACGTAAGTGTAAGTATCCTGTTGTTGAGCAGTGATGGAAATCGAGGGGTAGTCGCTGAACTGATTGGAAATGAAGGGGATTGGTCGGGAAGTGGCCAGCAGATTAATGGTCAATTTTCTTTGAAGAAGGAGAAGCTCGGCTGGTAGTGAGTAGAGGTCACCCTGCTCCGTTGTCCACTCATCTAACGCATCAACAACCAGAAAGACTTTGGAAAATAGGCCTGACGCGGATTCCAGCTCTGAGAGAATTCTCTCTAGAGGGGCCTCCTTCCGTCGAGGCTTGCATTGGTCGTAAAGCTGCATTATCCCCTTAAGGAGGGGAGATAAACGCTGACATAGCTGTCTCAGAAGACTAGCCCGCAATTTGGCGAAAGTTTGCCGATCGGCACGATTGTAACGGCAGTAAATATGGACGATGGCAGTTTTTGAGTCGGTTTCAAAGCGAGTATGAAGGCTTTCGATGATGGCAGAAGCGAGTACCGTTTTTCCGGCCCCGGCAATGCCCGGGCAGAAAAGGACTTGGCCTTTCTCTTGGATCCAAGAGTGATATTCTGGCGAGTCCAGAAACCATTCACAGGCTCCTGGGGCCTTTTTACTGCGCTCGTCGAGCTGATAATTAAAGTCCTCATCTGATATCCAGTTCAGCACTTCCTGTTCTGTGATGAATCGTTTCAAATCCTGCAAGCCGGAAATGACTGAATTGAGTATTATCATTTAGACGCAGCATTCCCAAAAGCAGGTAAAACCACTGACCTTCATCAATTTTCGAGACGATAGTTTCCTCCCTTGTAACGGCTTCTGGACGAACTATTCCGAGAATCTGCTTCGCATATACGTCGGCAGTCATGGCTGCATAACCTTGCCATTGGTCATTCTTGTGAGAGTCAGAATAGTCGCAAATTCCTCGAATAACAAGACATCGAAAACCATCCATCAGCCCAGCGGCTTCCATTTCGAAACATAAGATATTTTCCTTGGAAGCAAGTTTATCTCGTTTAGCAGCATCTTTCATGAGAGTATGGCCCGAAGCAATGATACCATAATGAATTTCAACATCTTCCAGAGGTTCTTGTCGTAGTTTGCGAGGTATGAGATCATTTGGGGTCGTCACACAAAGCTCGTGGCACGGATCACTCTTATGCTTGACTGAAGCGGCGAAAAGAGAATCTGAATCCTCCGGACGTCCATACTTGGCCCTTGGTCTCTTGTTATTTGAGATGATGGCACTGGTCTTGTCATGGATCAGGAGGCCTTTTCTCTCGTATTGGGTCATGAGCCCCGCCACCGCAGCGAGTAGTAACGGGGGCGGCTTATTGTGGGATGCTGTATGCTGGAAACCTTCATTTGTAGCTTTCCCGAAGTCGTATTGAAAGACACCACCGTGTTCGGACGTAGGGGAGCTGACCACAACATCCCCCAAGCGAATATCGTGCTTCTCAGTAGGAGCACCTCCGCCAATCCCGACCATGAGGCCAACCCGGATGTTGCGAAAGCTGCGCACCATATCCTTGGCGACAGTGGCTGCAGATGTAGTACCGTACTGACCATTTGGCAACACAGCGACAACCACCATGTGGCCTTTGATCTTACCGAAGCTATACACATTGAAGTCGTTTGCGTCTCTGTGCTCAGGTGATTCATGTGACTCATATTCCACATCGAATTGTTCCTGGGCTGCGGTGAACTCTGTCGACAGAGCACAAACCCATCCAACTGTATAGGAATTGGGATCGCTTGGGTCAGACATTTCGAAGACCCCGACGGGTGTATTTTTATGCCAGCAAATATCGATAGATAGCGATGAGAGGGTAAGAAATGGAATGGATCTTATGATACTGGGGTTGGGGTAGTTACATATTCGCTGTGACCTGCGGTGACCTGCGCGGGGCACAGCCTTGTTGGGCTGTAATCGAACTGATTGGGCTGCTCTATAGAGAAATCTTGTCCCGAAATCACAAAGCCACAATGTGTCCTAACAGAGATTCAATTGGTGGTATCTTAACAATAGCCGCCGGGCCCCCCTGGAGTGCAACCCTTGGCATAAGAGCTGCATTGATCGATCTTCGCTAGGCAGACAAGCCCGCAGTCGGTTCCATGGCGCTTACCGATCCTCTTCATCTCAATGAGCCAATTGGATGTGATGGGATTTGCGCAAGGATGATATGACGAGGCAGAATGCAAGAGATCTTACGGAAACCAGTACCTAAATCGCTGGGACTCCAAAAACAGCGAGTGAGGTTGGATGAGACATGTGAGTTACTGTAAAAGGGGAAGTTTGACGGTCTACGCGGTGATGTGTATCGAGGCTCAAAAGTTACCTTTTGCCCGTTGAACTTGACTTGACTGGGCGATTCACCTCAACATCCGCAGAGCTTCGAGATATTCTCAGCCAACACTTTTGAAGATGTTGTCTCTAATGCCAAGCAAAAATATTGGTATTTATTGTTTTTGTATCATTTTTATCATCATCAAAAGTCGCACTTCCATCCTCATTTGTTTTTTTCACCAGCCACAACACCTTACACAGCCACAACGCGGCGCCAGCTTTCCCAAGTCCCCGCCATTTAACTCCAAACTTTGCTTCACCAGCATCTGCATCTGCATCTGCATCTGCACCCTGCAACACATCGAGATGGCCAAGCCAAGACCTTTCTCAACAGAAGCCAACTCTTCAGAAATGATCCGCGAGCTGCACGAAGACTTGCAGCGCAAATGGAAAGCTCATGGCCCCAAGGTTGAAACTGCCTGGCGATCATTCGACAAATCGCAGCGAGCAAAATGCATGAAGGCTGGGGCAATGGAGGGACAAGTCTTGAAGCATTCCCGAGATGCCTCGCTAGGCAATGTCTGCAAGTTTATACCCGAGTAGAATCTTAAGGACATCACAGACCCCAACTCGAACTTGTTCCTCGACATGCTCAAGCACCGTGCTACAACATCCCTGCCTGAGCAATACTTCAGTGGTCACAACGGAACTGCTGGAGATCTCGATCTCATTGATGAGATGGCGCGAATCCGAAACTTGCGCCATGTTGATGACTTCAAAAACTGCTTTACATTCTTCGACGAGAGTGAGTATGGGTTCTCGTTCCGTGTTCCTGCTGGTCAGAACGTCAAGGAAGCCTTGTCAGGAATGGAGTCAGCTATTCAGCAACGATACATCATCCCCCAGTCACTGGGAGAGCTCATTCTTCAGCGTCAACTTTACCTGCTTCAAGCACTTAACATCATGATTGAGGATGTTCTGGACCAAGGCTCCGAAACCAGAGATCGAAGCCAATTGGCCAAGAATTCCAAGCCCGCGACCACTCCTCTATCCGATTCTGTCTCCAAGCAGGCCAACGTCAAGCTCAACTCCCAAGAGCTTTCTGCGATTGCTTCCGACCAGAAATCGTCTCTCCAGGAGCACCTGTCGCTTCTTCGCACAGAACCCACCGTTCTTTGTGCCGGCGTCAACGTGGAGTTCTTCAGCCGCCCTGAGCTTGTGCCTGACGAAAAGGGCCGATCCCTGCCAGTCCACACAGATAGGTACGTTGGGCCTGCTGTCTTCGAGACAATCTACCATGCAGTCCAAGGAATCGCTATCTGGGAATCCATCACCGGCTTGCTTGACCTCCTCGAGAAGCCATCCACCGATAAGCTGTACAAGTCGACGGTTCTTCAAGAGCTCTCTAATATGTGCCATTTCGAGTACGCCCGCACTCAAGCACTGTTCAAGCGTCAAGTCTCGACAGGAACCGGATCGAAGTGGTTCAAAAGACTGTCTAACGTATAGGATCGCGGAGGAAATGCCAAGGTCTCGATGAAGGGCAAACCGGAGGAACTCAAGCGCTCTAATCCTCAGCTGCACTATTTGTTGCGACTTTGCCAGCGGAAATAACTGTTACCAAGGCCGTTGAGTGGATGCAAAAGCTCAGTGACCTCTACAGAGCGCACCCCTTGGAACGAGAAAAGCTTTATGAGAGGGAGTCTCGTACACTTTATGACATGGCTGCAATCATCGCCATTGTCCAGGATCTTTCCGCCGTGTATTCGCTTCCCTCTTCATCGCGCAAGAAGGGTGCTTTGCTAGTTACTGGGCTGGAAGAGGTAAACAACGAGCTTGACCATATAAAGAAAGAAGTTGATCTGCGCGACTTTGCCGCACCTATTGACAACCTCCTTGAGCCTGGCGTGTCCCCAAATGCACTGGAAGCCCTCGACCAGTTCGTCATCGAAAAGACAGGCACAAAGATTGGATCTCTGTACCAGGATGTGCTGGAGAAAGCATTCCAAAATATCGAAGAACAGTACCAGAAGGCCAAGGACAAGTCGAAGAAGAATACCAAGGCGGATTTTGTGCCCACCGACACTGCTCCCATTGACGCGAAGGATCGAATCGAGACTCGGAGACAAAGGGAAAAGACACGCCCAGAGCATTCCTCTGTCTGCACGATCACCCCGACCACGGACTCTGCTGAAGAGAACGAAGCTGTGAAGCCACCTCAGCCCGTAAAAGTCAATTCATCGACAGCTCAAGTCTTTGCAACATTGTTCGACAAAACTCAGTCACGAGGGTCAGTACGCTGGACCTCTTTTGAGGCGGCTATGTCAGAACTGGGATTCTCAGTGCTGCCCCGATTTGGCTCCGTTTATACATTCAGACCGTCTGAGAATATGGATATCAAACGGCCTGTTAGCATTCACCGACCTCATCAGTCGCAGATTAAGGGGTATATGATCCTGATTTTGGCAAGACGCTTGAGCCGGGCTTACGGGTGGAGTGGAGGTTCATTTGTCACTGAATGAGAGCGTCTCCAGTAGCAAGCTCAGCTTTGGAGGTATACAGTCGATTTACAGTTGAGAGGCAAATTGCTGCGATGTCTGCAAGTGGAGCTCACGTATTGATAGAACTTAAAATAGCGGAAAAGTTCACGTCACGTCGGCTCATATTGATCGATATTACCACACCAAATAATACAGAAAGATGAGAAACCTAGAGTCAACTCTATATCTCAGTTAGATCATCACTTCTCCTGACAATACGTTTTGTAGACGCCTAGTACATACAACGTGATTAGCAAATGTCTTCATAAGGTATATAAGAAGGGACCAGTCATACCGTTTAGAATAGTCTGAAAAGCAAGTTCAACTTGGCTATTTTCGCAAGCCGATGTTTCGATAAATCGAAGTTTGTTAAGTTCTGGACTTCATCAGTACTCTCAAACATATTAGCAAGAAGAGGTCTACTTACTCGCAAACCTTCTTCCCTCTTCTGTCGTCACAGATCTTCTACGCTCCAGATCTGTTTTATTCCCCACAAGCATGATAACAATCCCGGGGTCACCGTGCTTCCGAACCTCTTCTAACCAGCGCGCTGCATTCTCGAAACTCTGGCGCCTGGTTATATCATAAACCAACATAACAGCCACGGCATCATCGTAATATCGTACCGGCGCCCGGTATTTTTCTAGGCCGGCTGTGTCCCAGATATTGACTTTGACAGCCTTGGAGTTGCATTGCAAGATTTTAGTGGTGGGTTTCACGCCAATTGTTGGTGTGGAGTCTGGCTGGAATTCGCCTTGTGTGAATTGGCTTGCGATATTTGACTTTCCAACCGTCGAGTCACCCAAGAGAATCACTGATATCGGTTAGTAAACAGCAATTGATTGCCTGGGAAATGAGTGCTATCAAACCTTTCCAACGGTACTGCAAGCAAGTCGGGTTAGCTTTGGACTATGAGCAGAATGGGACATACGTACATCGTATGGTATGTCACCCATCTTGTGAAGGCTTGGTGGGCTGAGCTTTCTGAATGCTCAGTTATGAAAATTGAGTGAAAAGGAGTTGACACGGACGTTGACTTACCGCCACTTTTGACCGGGCCGCTGACTAACACGGGCTCCCTCTTTATCGCAGGGGATAATTATAAGCGAGAGCAGAAGCGAGAACGAGAAAAGATTTAACTACCTTCCGCTTGGCTCTGTAGCGTAGATTCTATAGCCTCGTATAATCAACCTTGCTGCATTGTTCGTAAATCCCTCAGGGTTAGCTATGGTTATAACTCTCCTGATTTGCAGTATCACATCCAGTGAGGACTAAGATATATTATAATCTTTTCGACTAGGCCTCGTCTAGATCGCAAGTCGCTTCATTTTATGAATTCTTCCAGAAATACTCAGCGAAGCTCCTTAAATGATTATGTATTTATATTTCCAGCAGTTAATCAAATCAAAGTTTACCCTAAAGAGTTTGCATACAGCTAAAGATAGTAAAATCGACTGTTTGTATACCGGACTTGGATATTTATTTAGAGCCCCACCGGAATTATAAGAGCCTCGGCCAATCGGTAATTGTTTTATCAATCGCCTATAGCTTATTGTTGCTTGTCTTTATATATCTTTGGCTACCATAAGTGCCCCTGTCTGCTACATTGTCGTATATGACCAAATCTCGATATGTTTGTCTAATGCCAAGCTAAGGCAGAGCGCCTCTACCCGAGTGATTTGGTTTACACCTAAAAGCTTGAATGTCTGACCAATACTTTGCTTTACCTTAGTATCGTCATGCTAGCACTGGCCTTGTTAGAAATGCTAAAGTTTTTACCTAAGTCAACTATGATTGGAACCGATCGGCCTATATTAATCCGTGCTTACACCCGACTTCACCTCTGACCGTGCAACTCAATCCCAGCCTCAGTAACATCTGAAATTATCATACATCAATCTCTTATCTCAATACATACTCGCTTCCATCGCCTAGAGCCTTTTCATAATGGATAATGCTCTCCCTTCCTCAGAATCCCGAATCATGCAAAGTGATGGCGACCTCTTACAGGCTATTGACAAGAGGCAGCCTCCAGACGGTCCATCACTCAAACAATCGCTCCTTGGAGACTCTGCTGATGTCTCAACATCTACCTCGTTATCATCTCCCTCATCGCTAATATCTGGTCACCCTCGTCGCAGACCAATTCCTCGCAAGGGGCACACTAAGTCAAGGCGGGGATGCTTCCATTGTAAGCGTCGTCGTGTTAAATGCCAGGAAACAACACCGTCTTGTGATAACTGCGATCGGCTTGGCCTTCGATGCGAGTATCCTCTAACTTTAGGTGAGGGGTTGATGACCCTCACCTCACCTCGGCCTGCCCAGCCAATATCTCAAGCGCAATTTTCCATGGTCGATTTACACTTCTTTCACCATTTTCTCCTCCATGCGTACCCCGGTCTTCCTATCCAAGGCGAAGAAGTATGGAAAGAAGTTGCGAAGTACTCTCATGGAGTGAGCATAAGCACATCGCAGGCGATTCGTGGTATCTACTGACAAAACAAGTTTGACTTCCTGGCTCACGCCATGCTGGCTGTTGGAGCTTCGCATCTAAGCCTCTGCAATGGCAACAGCTACAACTCAGACGCCATATCGCATCGCGTCAAAGCAATCAAGTCGCTCAATTCTGCTCTTAGTACGCCATGCAAGACCAAGGAAGAGGGCGATGCTCGATATGCCACCCTGATGGCTCTAACGTGGCAGTCCTCCTATATGCCTGATGGGATGCAAGAGTTCTTGTCCATGCTTCGCGGCTGTACTATCGTTTCCAAATGCTCAGTTTTCCATTTTGAGGACTCGGCGTTTCGCATGTTCTCAATAGACGGACACGTGCAGCGTGTTCACGATATCAACAACGGATTCGACATCTGCCTTGACTATGAAACCATTGATGCTGGTATTGCTTCCATAAAGGCTATTGCGCCTATGAGTCAAAGCACGCTCGAAATCAGCCTCATTGAAGCTCTTCAGAGTATCCTCGAGATGTCGCGGACTACATGCGTCAGTGGTAAGATGCCAAACTTATCTCACTCTGAGTAAGCATTTGCTGACTTCTTGACAGCCTTTGGTGCCGTTTGTCGAGCATACCAGTTATTCGGAGGGGCTAGCGATTCTGACTTCCTCACAATATCTGATTCCGACAACCATGTTTCTCAAATCATTATGGCCCATTTCTTCGCCATTGAGTATGTGTTTGCCTCGATCGCTCTAGTACCAGTATCGCCATCCTTCCCATTCCGCAAGACCATCATCACAGCCTGGATGCAACGAGTTAAGCGACAGGCCCCAGCAAGTTATGGAGTATATATAGAGTGGCCACTCGAGTTTATATCAAAGGCAAATTGTGATTGGGGGCTGAAGCCTTCTTGCCCCTCGGGTCTCGTTTCGTTGGTGGCAAAGTAATTTCACAACGGCCCCCAAATATCATCCATGTTTCTTCTATTGTCCGTTGTCAAACTACTCTAACATACCGCTCCTCATGATTATCCCGTCATGTCGACCGAAACTTCGTCGAGTATTGTGCTCGAGCGAATCTATGCTGGTCGTGATAAAAGTAGTTGAGGCCGAGATTTACTGCTCGGCGACGCGAATGTCGGTGATTTGACCGTTTGAGAAGTCCATGATATCCTCAAAGACATGCTCAATGGGGGTCACATACCCATATCCGTCGTTGTAGGAGTTATGGTGCTTATGTCCTCTAAATACAAGTCCAACAATACCACCGAGTTCATCAAAGACAACAGAACCAGAATCGCCCTTGGCGCAAAACCGGGCTGGTTCACCTTTGGCAAGAAAGGAATTGCCTGCAAAGATACACTCTTTTGTCTTGAGTCGATTTGCGTCCCCGAGATAATGGTCCTCCTCTAGGGTGACACGCACTTTCTCATCCCAGAACTTCCCAACGCTTGGTCCAGTAGTAGAACCAATCTTGAACGCGCAACCGACTCCGTTACTTCCCTCAATTGACCGCATCTGTTCTGTTAAGGGAAGGCCAAACGTTTCATCAGGATACGCATTCTCGCAGTCGTACTTTGAAGCCCAGGCCTTTACATTAGGGAGATTGTTGGACCATGGTCGACCTGGATTAATGGCAATGAGTGCCCAGTCCATCCTTCTGCCATTAACCTTTCGCTTGAATCCAGCAGCGAGAAGTAAAGTACCGAGCTCTGCCTTGTGTTCGTTGAAAAAGTCCCTTTTCTCTCGGTCTTTGGTCTTGAGGGCCTCGATTCTCTCCTTTGCCTTTTGGAGGTTTGTTGTGACTATAACCTTTTCTGGTCCGTCTTTTGTTGATTGGAGTCTCTGTCGTGCCCTTTTCTCTCGCTGCTTAGCCGCGGTAAGGTCTCGATCGATCACAGCAAGGGTCAAGTTGTGCTTGGCACGGGAAGGGCTGTCGAAAGACGCTGGGGGCGCCTTCAGTGTCTTCTCCGAGACATTCTTATCCTTGTGATTGGGATTTGCGACCATACTTGGCTTATATCCCCACTCGTCAACTTTCCGCAAATCACTGTCTTCTAGCGGAGCATGAATCTGGGAACCCGTCTCTCCAGGCACTGGAGCAAGAGTAAAGCCATTGAAGGCTGGTCGCACAACATGGTAGTTTGTCAGCGCGCATGTACGCCAGGCAGGGTTGGTCTTGGTTTTGATCTGAATATAACAACCGAGTGTTCCGTTTCCTGAATCTCTGCGGGCTTTGTCTGTTCGAGTAAGGTACGTGGCTGTACCGAAATCTGCCCCAACGTAGAGGGTGTGGCTGTAATCTCCATTGATGCGTTTATTGGCGTCTATGCCATTGCAAATGCGTTGATCGGCATAATCCCCAGCTGGCAGCATTACTGGAAAAGTGTATGAAGAGAAGTTCAGGTTATGTTCAATGTGGACGTTGACTCCGTTCCAATACATCCTACGCATGGTGGCTTTGATGTTGTTCTCAAGCCTAGACCAAGAACTCTCTTCCGAGTTATAGTCTAATCCAACATAAATTGTCGGAGGGTTGTTCCTAAGGACGGGATCCACTCCATATCGTTGGAGTGATAGGCAAGTTAGTGATTGCCGTGGAAGAACCGTCATCAGCTTGTTGCTAATATAGTCCCACGAGTCCGAGAGAAGGGAAACACCAACTTCATCGTAGTAGATAGTTTGTAGAAGCTCAGGTGCAATGGCCTCAACAAAAATCTGACCAGGGAGGTGGCTTGTAAACTGCAACATCCATTCGGACATTGAACTGATAGCATCTTCTATTTGGGTTTCAGAGTCCCGGGGCCAGGGGATTGCGAGTGTGAGCTTGAGTCGAGGACCTGGAACGAACGGGTGCTGTGTCATTTCTAGGCTGACCTCAACCTGTGCAGCTTCGAGAGTCTCAGGTTGAGTGTCCCGCACAATATTAAACTCCATTAAAACTGTGTGGGCTTTGTTGATGATATCTGGTTCGAGGTTGGCAACACTGGGAGGCAGTGGCTCTGTGATTGTCTTTGAAGGCAAGGGGAGTAGGCCGGGCCACCCTAAGCGCTTCCATCCTCTTTCGACACAGGGAGGAGGGAGGTAGTCGTTACCGTAAGGGTAGAAAGAGATAGAGAAGGGGTTGTTATTTGACTCCATCGTGGACAAACAGAACTACAATAGGAGAGTCAACTGTCAGCAACGACGCAATGCAATCAACTCTGAGTCAATAGAAGTGGAAAAGCAGTCGAGGAAAAGTAACATGAAACGAAAGCTGAGTACTGTGCGATACCGAATATCTAATCGGCGTGAAGATTTGATGTGTGGTGGTGGAGATACCAGTGCTTTTATCAGGGGATTTAAAAGAACCTTACCTTTGAGTCTGCGATGAAGAAGAAGAGATTTAAAGAGGCTGATAGATGTAAATGACGATGTAAAAGAGATGAGGGGCTGGTCACGTGGTACTTTGTAACTCCAGAGCACTTATCATACACCTCTGGAGTAAGTCATCAGGATGTCTAACTTTTCAGCCAAAAGCAAGATCCTAGGCAACAGTAAGGGCAATAATAAGTATCTTGCCTATATATGTTTATTGGTGTTCTTTACCTTTGTGCGCTGGGGGCTGAAGCCTCTTTTAACCTCCCACAACCTTATCACAGTATTTGGAGAAGACCGTGATGCTCCTGAGATCGATAGGCTGCAACTTCGGAGGTTGTTGATTGACTCTATCCCGACTAACAAGATTCGTTGGGGTCACCGTGTGAAGTCTATTGAGAGAGGAGACACCGCTGCTGAGCATGTCATTTCTTTTTTCAATGATAATTCTGTTTCTGGCTTCCGTGCTATCATTGGGGCTGATGGAGCGTGGAGCAAGGTGCGCCCGCTGGTACGTCAAGTAGCTTCTCGCGTCGTGGTCTGTATTGATGCATCTCAAGCTTAGTTCAGTGAAACCGGAGTACTCTGGTAAAGGCTTCATTGAAGGCAGCATATCCCACGACAACCCCAGCTACACCGCCGCACTGGAACACGCAGGTCCAGGGAATATGCTCGCAATGGTACAGCATAAGATTATGGCCG
The DNA here is from genome assembly GCA_001654545.1 of Fusarium agapanthi. Taxonomy (NCBI): domain Eukaryota; kingdom Fungi; phylum Ascomycota; class Sordariomycetes; order Hypocreales; family Nectriaceae; genus Fusarium; species Fusarium agapanthi. The sequence goes on along the minus strand of LTDI01000060.1, from coordinate 50,778 downwards.
TTCAGCAGCTAGCCGATTGTTCCTATCGATTCTACATGGGTATGGATGCGCCGGAAGAGCTTTATCACAGACCTCTGAGCCATGAAGATACAGAGGACATTCGTCAAAAATTCCAGTCTTCTCCAAACCTCTTCGCACACTGGGCTCCGAACCTGAGGGAATATCTGACCAATGCTGAGGGGCCATTTCATGCGTGGCCTTTGTATCACTTACCCACTTCGTCCGTTAGTTGGCAACGAGTCCCTGGTTCTACCCTTCTTAGAGATGCTGCTTATCTTGCAACGCGGCTTGTGGGCGAAGGAGTCAATATGGCGATGCTAGATGCTCTCATGCTGGCGAAGACGATCGTCAAGTACTGTACGCAAAATAGTGGTGCAGACACTGAAGACAATGCGCTTTCCAGCGCATTGACGGAATACGAGAAGTAGATGTTTCAACGTGGCCAGGACTACATACGGCGCTGCATGGCACAAGAAGTAGATTTCTTCTCGGAGAACTCGGCGGAGGACTGTATCAACATGATCAACGGAGCAATGGGTGATGGACAGGAGGAAACTGAGTGCGTACACTGATCCTGGATATCAGCCTGGTACAAGAAGGTCGAACAGAGCATACAGTCACAGCTCAATCCGAACGTTATATGGAATAGGATCCTTGTTTGCGTATTGAATTGAAAGTTAAACCGTGGATGCTGAGTGATTTATCATCTCGCTCTCAGACCCGGTATCATAATGCTAAAAGGACCAGGATGTGAAGGAATCCCAGTCAACTAACCCAAGTACCTAACAGCCGTTTACTCATTTTCCAATGCAATGAATTCTTGTTTTTGCTTTGGTGCAATTATTGACTCTCAACAGTCACAGCCTTGGCGATCTGGTTTTGGATACCACTCGCCTTCTCCTTCAGATCACTAAGGATACCCTTATCCTGGTGACCGTTGGTCTTAGAAGAGCTGACGACATAGTCATCGTCACTGCTGGAATCTTGCTGAAGACCATCAACGCCCTCGGGACCAGAGGCGTGAAGCTTGGCGTTCTCGACGCCATTGAGGGGAATGTTCTGAGCGCCGCCGTTCTCAACGGGGGCACCGTTCATGGTGTATCCAGTGTCGCTAGAGTCAACGAAAGCTTCGAGGCCAGCGCCCTGGCGAGGGTAAGACTTCATAATCTTCTTGTGCTCCTCCAGAGCAGCGACCATCTCGTCGTGGCTGACGTCGTTCAAGAAGACGCAGTCACCCATTGGGTTGATGGGAACAGCAGCGCGAAGCTTGCCGTCGCGGGTCTTGAGAATAGCAGCTGTGGCCTTCTCGAGAAGAGGAGCATCGAACTGAGGATGGTCCATGGAGAGGCCAGCTCGGGAGAAGAGGTTCAAGAGACGAGTATGTTCCTCTGATGAGAGGAGACCACGGATGTGAGCGAGGGTGGCAGAGTATGCCATGTCGATGGAGATAGCATGACCATGACGAAGAGGCGTCTCGGGAACAAGCTCATGGAGAGGCGACCAGGTATGGCCATAGGCAATAACACGATCAAGCATAATCTCATGCAGGTTCGGTGTCTCAAGCTTCAGCATTTCATGGATGCCAGCACGGCAGATCTTATCAGCAACCTCCTTAATCTCAGGACTAGCATCATCTGATCGTCCAAAGCCAGTGTTGATAAGCTGCTCACAGTACTTCTCAAGAAGATCATAAGTATCCTTGTGAGCACAAGTAGAGATCTTGATCAGCTCCGCGAAGCCGTTGCGGATCTGTGCTACGGGGAGACTGCGGAGGAAAGTGAAGTCAAGGAATGTGTGGGATGGGGCGTGATAGGCACCAAGACGGTTCTTGTAGCGGCCGTAGTTGACGGCGACTTTGATGGAGACTGAGGCATCGATGAGACCGATGACTGTGGTGGGGATACGGATGTAGTTGGTGTTGCGGCGATACGCAGCACAAGCAAATCTGTAACGGTCAGTTGGGCTATGAATAATAGTGGCTGAAGACTTACCCAGCAACGTCAGTGACGAGCCCGCCACCAACAACAAGAACAGGCTCCTTTCGGTAAATACCAAAATCGGTCATAGAATCAACAATCGACAACAGCGTATCAATGCTCTTCGCCTTCTCACCAATCATTGTCTTGTGGATAGTAAGAGGAATGCCATAATGATCAAAGTACCTCTGCATCTCATTCCCATAGAGGTTAAAGATGTTGAGGTCCATCACAGCCAGACATCGTCCCCAGGGAGAGTAGAGCTGGTACAGCTGAGGATTGGCAGTGTTGAAAACACCATCGAGAAACTCAAAGTCATACTCGATCTTCTCGTAGCCACAGACAGCGAAACCCTTGGCGGTGGGCTCGACGGTAGCACTCATATCAGACATGGTGGGTGGTGTTTTTGGGGTAGTACAATGGGGATGGAAGGGTGTAGAGGATGTGTGTAGCTTGGAATTCAGGGCAGTGATGGTGATGGGCAGTGATGGTGATGGGCAGTGATGGTGATGGGCAGAGCTTTTTATGTGTGAATACCACCCCCCTCTGAGGGATATTCAACTGCCGACCAGCTTTCAAGCCGGGCTCTTTTCACGAGAGCAAGTTAACACTACATGAGCTTTCGGTAAACGAGTGGTTGGGGGAGAGGTACAGAGACATGAGGACCGTTTTCATTGGGTAGGTGGTTTGAGGCCCGAGACTTGGCTACAGGTGCATGTTTGCTCGCAGACGCATGTATCTAATGTTGGTGTCATGATGGCCAAGCCGAGATGGGTCTGAAGCATTAGTTCCCACGCTTCTGTATGAGTGCATGCAACATAGCCCTTGAGAATCGAGCGGTTGAGCACGACATAGGTTCTATGCTAGCCTGTTTGGTAAGGTATATTGCGAATCTCTCTTTCTCGAGGTGTCATATACCCAGCAACAGCAACGGGATGTACCGTGAATTTGTCGTTCAGGGGTAGGATCTTAGGCCCCGCGTGGGGCCAGATTGTACCTAGATCTATGTCCTAGGAGAAGGTAAAGGATACTGTATTCTCGTAAAGACGGGGCAATATTAGCGCGAGGGCGTCGATTACACTACCATCTCGCATGTGCGCGTCATTCATTAGGTTCTCCCCCACGTTTAACCTAGTCATCATCCCTTGGCCAAAGTTAACATGGGGACATGTGAAATGCCTAGACCCTGAAGTGAGATCGGGAAAAGGGGACAATGGGAATGTTGCACTGCAGATCTACGATATCTACCCTTGCGCCTTACGGGGACCGTTATTACCTGACCGCCTCTTATTCCGAATTCTTTTTCTCTTCTATCCGCCTGCTCGCGAGTCTAGCACGTCATAGACGTAAGAAGACTCCAAGCACAGCGTCTCGGTGTAACAGTATTGTGGGCTGATGGAAGAAAAAGAGACTCTCGACCTTTTGTATCGGTATATGCACAGTGACAATTCCACACATGGTGTGTTTTTGTCTTGTGATACCTCGAGGAACACGCCGGAACTGTAATTGGTTGTGAAAGGGACCGGTGTGAAAAGCTGCATATGCATGAGATATCCATGGTGTGAAACCATCGGAGCTAATCTTCCTGGCGAAGAAGCCTAAAGCATTTCCCCTCTCTGAGGGTTCTCAGACTAATGTGAGATGAGTTAGATAGTCTTAGTAGTGAGGGGACGGGATTGTGATCGGAATGCGCTGCTCCGGATCTGCACCGGCGTGCTAGTGAGACCATTCTCCGCAGACACGCCCAAGTCATGACGTCTTCCAGTTGACTTTTTTTTCACAACGCGTTTCTGAGCTGTATCTTCGACAGCTATAGTTCAGTGATGCTCATAATTGTCAATTGTATACTGCTACAGCTCAATCGTTAGAGTTTATATCACATTCGTCATGGGGAAGCCAAATCAGGCTCTGGAGTGCTCTCGAGCGATTGAATTCGCCAAGAACTTGGCTCTCTTCCTCCTCAGCTTCATATTCCTACCAACAAACGCCCTCTTTGCATTGGGAGCTTACCTCTTGAACCGCTTCACCTCCAAATCCTCGCAATCTCAAAATGATGGCGATAATCTGGACAAAGTCACAGTCTTGGTCACAGGCGTGAACATGGCCAAGGGTCTCTCTCTCGCACGAATGTTTCATCGTCGAGGCCATCGCGTCATAGGCGCAGATTGCCATTCCCTCTCGCCTGGTCGCGTATCCTTCGCAATCGACGCGTACTATCGTCTCCCACCTCCTTCGGAAACGAGCATGAATGATCCATATCTCAATCGAATTGTCGAGATCATTCACCACGAAGATGTTGATCTTTGGGTTTCTGTCTCGGATGTCAATGCGGCTGTTGAAGACGCTGCGGTTAGGGAAATCATCGAAGCTCGTACGAATGCTAAGGCGATTCAGTTTGGCGTTGAGGATATTCGAAGACTTCATGAGAAGGACGCGTTTATCGAGCATACCAAGGGTCTTGGTCTGACGGTTCCGCTAACGGAGGCTGTCGAGGATAAAGAGGATGTTATTAATTTTCTCCAAAGACATGGAGGTCTCGAACATAAACATGGTGCGAGACAATATCTCGTCAAATCTGTTGGTGTAGATGATGTCGCGCGCTTTGCAATGCCTTTACTTCCTCTTCCCTCCGAAGAAGCTACCCTCGCACGCATCGAGACCATTCCCTTCGAGACTTCCAAATGCTCCTTCATCATACAAGAGTACATCACAGGTCCTGAGTTCTGCACTCACGCGCTCGTTATTCGCGGTCGCGTTTGTGCGTTTGTCGCGTGTCGTTCCGCTGATGTTCTCACGCATTACTCAGCCCTGCCTGTTGATTCACCGCTGAGCAGGGCAATGCTTGACTTTACACTGAAGCAAGCGGAAGAAGGTGGGGATAGTTTCACAGGACACATGAGCTTTGACTTCTTGATCGACAGGGAAGATGAAGATGCTGTCAAGTCCGGTGTTGAGAAAGAGCTCACGATATACCCCATTGAGTGCAATCCAAGAGTTCACACTGCTACTGTTCTCTTCAACAATACACCCGAGATTGTTGATGAGTATCTCTCCATCCTTACCCCATCTGCACCAAGACCTTTGACAAAGCCACCTGTGTCGCCTACCAATCCCCAGCAATACTACTGGGTCGGCCAAGATTTTGTCGAGCTTGTTCTGTATCCCTTCTACCTCACTCTCTTCCGAGGCACAATGAGTCTTTCAGATACCCAAAAGTCAATTCGGGCGTTTGTACAGCACATCATCTACTGGAAGGATGGTACCTTTGAGTCTTGGGATCCTCTTCCTTGGTTATGGATGATGCATGTCCATTGGCCCGTTCAGTTCGCTTGGTACATGTCTACGGGCTCTGTGTGGACAAAGGTCAATGTTAGTACTGGAAAGGCATTCAAGGGTTAGGTTGTTGCAAAGGATGTGATTTCTTGAAGCGTATGTTAACATGGGAGGCTGCGGCTTGGTTGTCCATGATTGCATGATGAATGACTAGTGTAGCGTAAGTGGTTGATTCGAGATAGATATGAAGCTTTATGTATGAAGAACCTCGTGCACATTTTCCTGAAGACCATAAGGCGCGATACTGTAGTACATCACGCTACGTCACCGTGCCGCAAGTTGCTACTTTTATGCTCACAACGTGACGCTATTCCGAACCATGACTTCGTACGCAGGCCAACTTATAAGCTATCCTTCAATTTAATTCCTTGTACCAAAACTATTTGCAGCAACAATTGAAGCTCTGTCCCTGCTCTTCCGCCAATGCCACCCAAATCCGGGCCGCAGGGATCAACACCCCACCATCTGATAAGCCAGGCGTACATACACGCCAGAGTGGTATCTCTATCGTGAAATCCCAGCCCGGTTTCTCACTGACCATCCCCCTTGATTTAGGCTGTGTCCCAAAACGTCGACCCTCTGCAACCATGACCGGCCGTCATGTGTTCCCCCAGATGTTAGGCTAGGGGGCGCTTCTCGATCTGCATGCCGTACACCCTCTCGCCGTGATGCATTCCTTGTACCCGGTGGTTACGACCCAGATCCCTGGGACTCATTATGTGGTTGCATCCCGTTGTGTTTGAACTGACACGGCAATTCTAGCGTGGTCGAGGGAGGGATGGCATATGTACACGTGGCAGGGCGAGGCTGTGCGATCTGTCACCTGCGAGGCATCCTGACGATTCTGTGCCGTAGTGGCTTTGACACTGTGCGGTAGTACTCTGGTCTATGTTTCTAGAATATTCTTCCGTCTCTCCCTTCTCGGTATGGCTGGCTTGTTGTGCGAAAGTGGCACAATCTTGGTGTTTTATCGATGCAACTGGGCGCGGTGCTCTTTTTTCTTTCGTCAGCTTCAGATAATTTATATGTCCATCAGAGGATATCTCTTGTATCTAACAGATGCTAATATTGCGTTAGTATACCAATTTATTCTGCTTTCTACGCTTTGGAATGGCTGGAAGCTCATGCTGCCCATGTCTTGCTAAGAATAGTCGATCAAGGTTTGAACAGCTAGGCCTAACGGTACTCGACTACAAATAGGTTCTTGACACATAGAAAAGAGCCTACTGGGTTTCTTATGGAAACATGAATCAGTTTAAAGACTATATTTCCAAGTAATTACGACTTTCAACAGATGCTATCTAGTTTGAACATGCCAGTTAAGTAAACTACGAATAGAGCGCTTCGTGATCACAGAGTTGTACCTTAACATTGATACTTAGATCGGATGGAAGCTCCTACATCTGGGAGATATTGTCTCTCCCGCTTTATCTCTGAGAGCAGTTGGCATGATATCGGGCTCACGGACCAAGCGACTGTTACTTAACGCTGTTCGCTGGATAATAAATGGATGAGCTACACTGCCCATAACACCTATTCAAAGATCATCTTCCTATTGGGATTTTAATCTCAGCATGTTGGAAACATGATCCATGGTCGCTTGCTCCTATGCTATCATCCCACTCAAATGCACGCCTCATCGCAAATTGTGATGTATCCCTAGACATGTATGTTCAGTTCGACTCGGGTACTCCAATAGTCACACTTACCAAATCCTTTCCCGGGTGGTCTTTACAGTCACTCGACAGCGGGAAATACCGTCTAACAGACCATAAAAAAGTCAACGGATTATAGTTGAACACAAATTTGGCATCCGGCGCTTCTTTGCGATACATATCAAGGGTTTCTGGCCATTTTGAGCAAATACTCTTCTATATCACAGTCCAGGGGGATTACTGACCTTCGAAGAGAGTGATGACATCTGAAATCTGAGATCCTCGGACCCAAGCGAGAGGAGAGATTGCGAGACAAGCATTTTGAAAGTTGAAGATGCGCAAGTAATTTTGGCCAAGTGGCTTAGATCTTTCCTGTGGAAATTGATTGAATTTGCCGACTAAATGAAATTCATCAGCTAGCCTGCGGGTTTTATACACAGCTGGCGAACGTCCGTGTCGGCGCCATGAAGCCACTTCCTCTTCTCATTCGTCTCATCTCAGACATGTTACAAACTCAGCATCTCGTATTGGCCGTGACGTAGCTGTGGCTTGCTGTCCACCCATCTGTGTATCACGATGATTTAACCACGAGGTTCTCAAGGCAAAATCGGCTTCTTAGCTGGGACCGAAGTTGGCGCTGCATAAGCGTTGTTCTGAGCAAAGAGATTCACAACATGTTAGAGACCCTTTCAAATACTGTAAGGGTTATCAAACAGCTGAGCTTCATGCTGGCCGATAACCCTGTGTAATATGTCTATGAGATATTGACAAGCAAAGAATCAGAAAAGAACTGATCCAAAAACGGCTCTCCATAAACATCCTCCAGATCGAACAAATTATGCGAAACGTTCTCCATCGGCGCATTATCCTCATCGCTATTAATCGGATGTATAAACTTGGTCGCAACCTTGATCGTAGCGCTCGTGGCAGCATAAGTCCCTCCAGCTTTGCACAAACTCCCCCAGTCAATGCCTGTCATGGCAGGATCAAGAAGCTCCCACATCATATCTGGTTCAAACTGAATAGTGGCGCTGCTAGACTCGTCATCTTGAGGAGACTGTCGCTTCTTCTTAACTTTGATGTTGAGGGTTCGTAGAATCCCAACCTGCTACGTTGTTAGTATCAGCGAGTGCTTGAGTTTTGGGAGACTCACCTTTTCAGCAATATGAGGCCATTTTCGCGCCAAGTGCTCTAAAAACGTCTCACAAATACCTAGATTCTCCTTCGCCTTTTCCGAAACCTTCCTATCCCTCGCAAACTGAAATATCCACAGTATAGAAACACATCCAGCAACAGCTTGTCCAACTAGAGGATCATTAACCTCAAACTGCCTATCCGCACACATCCTCACAAGTCTAGAAACCCACTCTGCATGGAACAAAGCTTGATCAACTGTATTCTGCAGAAAAGACCGTGGCTGGAAATTCCGACCTGCGCGGCGAAGAGCGACGAGTTGGACGAAGGGGTTGTTGAGGATAGCTTGGGTGGCGTGCATCATTACTTGGAATAATACCCAAGGCGCCCAGTATTCTCTGTTTTCGCTCAGTTCGGATGGTGGTTGGTCTGGGAAGGGGGCGTTGCGGATGAGATGGCGATGGGAGGTGATGTTTTCGAGCTCGTATAGCTTGACGGTGAGTTGGTTGTGTCTTGAGGTTGCTAGCCATGGATATTCATTTGCTCCGTTGCGGATGTCGCGAAGGTAAGAAATGATACTGCCCCAAACGGAGATGTAACCAAGACATGTTGCGACAATCCCCACGTCTTGGACGTTTGCTTCGTACGCATCCGTCAAGTCAGCACAATATGTCTTCATTCCATGCAGAGTCGTCGGTCTAGGTACGCTCTTGGGATAATTCGGTGCGTGGGCAACTTCGAAGAGGGTGTTACAGTGGGGAGTAAAGGTGCTTTCCAGGATAGCGATGCTCCAGTGACATCTTGATGTCGCATGATCAGACTGTCGTGAACCGCTGACCTTTGAGTCTGAGAGCCGAAGTGATTCGAGCTTGGCTGCCATGCCTATCATCATCCAAGCCCGGGAAGACTTTCCAGCTGAAATTCCTTAGCGATGAGTAAATAGCATGAGAATGAACGTACCAATATGATCACACAAAGCAAGTAGACACAAGGCCTGCATAACCTCTAGCTGCACAAGCCCTTGCGCCGCCAAATCAACAACTACACTCCTCGCCGACGTGGTGTAGTACTCAATAGCCTTCCCTTCCAATCCATAGTAGAAGTTATGCCTGGTATAATGCAGCGATAAAGCTAGGAAGCTCCACCGGAGGTACTGAGATACCGTCCCGATCTTCAACTGGAGACGCTTCGGGTCGAAGAGCGGAAGCGGTTGGAAGTAGATCTTCTCGCGGTAGGCGTTGACAAAGTCTGTTAGGAGGTCTGGTGGGGGTTCGGGGTTCGCTGGTGACCTATTCTTGTCAGTGAGTCAACATGGTTTCGAAAATGTGTTGTACCATGAGGAGGTTTCGGAGAGCATGGCTGTTATCGGAGGTAATTGTGGGTGTATACGCGGCGAATTTGCATGACCATTCCAGGTATTGACATCTTGGCTTTGATGTCTGTTCACAAAGCTTTGGCTTCAATACAATTAGCTAAGATAGTAACTCGACCCAGGAACTTACTCTAGCTCGTGACTCGATGCGGTCGGAGATATACTAGAATGCTGCGCTTTAAGAGGTCTGCTTTTCTACATCAGCTCTCTCGTTCATCGTAGCCCGCGCGCAGTGACTAACAAGCTCCGAGCGAAGGATCTTCGACTACTGCTGACGTGATTCCTGGGCAGATAAGTACACGTCTGATTTGCTATTCGACAATGCGAACAGCCCGGTTTCTCAGCAGGGCATTTAATCTTCTTCTCCCTACCCCCATCATCATCAGTATATCATATCTTTCGCGACTGATAACGTACCGACAGCGCTCACAAGAGCGCCTTACACGCGGTTCGCCCGTTGTCCTCGGCGTTAGCGATTCCTTTTCCGAGTTCGTGCAATCTTCGGAATTCGGGTCAGCTCAGTTTCCTGGGGTAGACTTTGCGTATCTTAAGCTCAAACTCCGGGCGCAGGCTAAAAGTGATGGAGGAGAAAAGCGTCATGAAGATCGGAGATGGAAAACCCCACAATCTGTCACTCAGAATGGGTGTGATTCGTCGGTCGGAAAATGTCAGAGAGATAAGATGGCCGAATAGAGAATGTGGGGAGTATTTATGCCGTGTCACTTGATCGGAATGGATACCGATGGGGACTGGGACCGGGTTTGCCAGCCGGTCAAGAAATAAGATTGTAGTATAAACGAGCAGAAGCCTCGATTTAATTAATCGCTACTAGCATCGATTTCAAGTATCAGCTAATGTCTGTGACTTTGTTTGAAGCTGTGGCCTCTTGAACTCCAGAACAATTCCCCCATCCTCACCATGGCGACGAGCCATTCTGATTCTTCACCCACGCCTCATAAGCCTCATCCTCAGGCCACCTCCTCGGCGCATTACAATACTTGCAATCCGGATCATTCTGATAGACAGTCGTTGGTAGTGTTGTCTTTACCTCAGTGCAAACACCGTTTCGTTTGAATCCATCGCACTCCCATATTTTATAAGTCACCAGTTTGAGAAACCGGCGGCAGTGCTTGCACAGCCATGTCTCTTCTCTTTCTCGACACATCTTGTGGGATATAAGTATTATCAAGTCTTGGGTTATTCAAGACGGTAGTGTAAGATATTTTCAAGCTTTGCTGGTGTTGAAGGGGACGTTTAGAAAATAGTTGGTAATTGAGAGGGATGAGAGGAAGCATTTATACTTATGGGGGGATGTGATTCTGAGACTTCAGATGAAGGGTATCATTATCACTGTTTTTAAACGCCCTTAAATAATTGCATTATTTATCGCCACTTGACGAACTCACATGTTCACTGACCCGAAGCATCATTCGCGTGTTGTTCACTGCCAAAAGGCAGTCTGTTCGCGAATTATGTGATTTGACTGTCGTATGTAAGGTTAAGCTTCAGGCTGCGAACAAGGGACAAGAATGAGACTGTGAGACACGATACTGTTTTCCAAATACAAGCTTTTACCCAGAAGCTTTCACGATGGTATATCCACGCACAAAATATGACTCTTCTTTGCGTCCTCGCCTCCTCTTCCATAACAGGATTAACGTCAATCAGAGACATCTTCGCATGAAGTCAGTACTGAGCTTCCTGATTCCCCCCCCTGTAACAACTGATAGCGGTGTTATTAACGTAGCATGCTTTATGGCCTATGATCCTGTACAATCGTGCATGAAGGACAATGTACATGAGACTACCATGTTGGATGATCCAGCATACATCTTAATTTTGTATCTTGGCATTTTCCGATGGTTTTCATTTGGTTTGTCGCCACGAGAGATTACGTATCAACCAAGAATCGCGACCGGCAAACTCTTCGCGGTGTGTAATTTCTTGCAACGATGCGAGACGATGGTCATATTCCCTACCAACTATTATTATGTGTTTCAGGCACCTTCTTCACTCTTTTCCCACCTTCATTTCTTCGATAATCTATGTCGCATTCCCCAACCCCATCCACCGTTCATCCACCCTCCCCTGCAAGATTACTGTGAGCCAGGTACAGCCTGTATCGACAGTATTACATATAACCAGGGCAACCGCTGACGCGATACCGCTAGCTTATGTAATGTTCTATGGCCGATTAGTCCTGCCTATCCATTGAAGCAGAGTTGCAATTGTTGCATCTCTGGTACGGGTCGACTCGGCATATGGTATCGTAGGCTCCTCCTCACTGCTCTCACCATCCTCCTCGCTCTCACTATCCTCCTCCATCTCATTATCCTCCTCCATCTCAGCATCATAATCAGTGAATATAGTCCCCTTTTGGTTCGGCCCAAGGAATGGGGAAGGCCTAGTAGCCTCTGATGGCAAATCCTCTGCTTCTGTTGTCGCAATCGCTTTCCCCTTCCCCTTATCTATCGCTGCATGATATGAAGGCTCTTCGTCGCTTGTAGTAGGTGAATCGGCCGAGGCGGTTGGGTCATCTGGCTGTTCATCGGCTTCAAGACTTCGTTGGGACAAATACTCGAGACTTTTCCAGATCCTCTCATCCGCCTTGGCCAGCGTACCAGGTAACTAGCCCTTCGTGTCAACTTGGGCTGTCTTGGGCAGAGTCGTCATGCGATCGTCTTCGGGAACCCACGTGTTCATTATCTGTTTCCTAATCTCCTGTAACCTGTTCTTTTTAAGGTGAACCTCTGCTTCCGTTCGACTTTCGTCCGCGAGGAGGGTTTTGAGCTCTTCCTCCGCTTCTTTTCTTTGCTTGCGGACACTGCAATGCCAGCAGGCGTGCGATCCGACGTAGGACCAGTATTTCTTGTAAGGCCGTATTCTGCGCTGGCATATGAAGCGATCCTTGCGATAGGGCACGTCGTAGCCCTTGTTCTTGCGTTTCTCTTTCTCGGCCTTGGTCGTGTGCACTGGGGGTTTGCCGTTGCATACTTGGTGGGTCACGACGTGGATGATGACTCTGGAGTTGCAGTCTTCGCAGCGCTTTTCGTAGCTGGACTTTTGACACATCTTGATTGAGTACGGGGTGCAGATTGTCGATGCAGTTGGTGATACTGGTGGCGAGCTGTGATGAGGATGTTGAGAATGGTTGGTGGGAGGAGGGAATGATGGACAAGGCCCTTTGGACGGCGTCGATGCAGTGAAAGGCGTAATTATGGCGCGCTCGGTTAATGGTAATAATGGTGTTCACGATGACGATGGATATTTGATGGCGGTGGCAGAATTTGTGCAAATGATGATGATGGAATTATTTGATGTATTTATGGATCAGAATGCAGATGTAGAGAGATTGTTGGTTTTCCATCCGAGGTGACTGGAGGGTGATGGAAGTCGCAGTGGGTGAGAGCGTTGACCGTGAGGAAGGTGAATAATTCAGGTGCCGAGTGCGGCTGTGGCTGCCTGGAGTTTAAAATACCCAGCCGCCCGACTCGTGGCATGCTAAGGCAGTGAGTTTATTGCCTTGTGTCCTTTAGCTTTATGATGGGGCTGAACTTTCTCTTAAGCCTTCTATCATGTGACCTAATCACAGTTCGGTGGTCATTGATGAGTGTCAATCTTTGATGTACATGATTACCACGTTGTTGATCAGGTATAAGCACGGTAAATTAGACTATGAACAATAAAAGTAGATCGTAGGTATCATGCAATCTCATCTCCAACATCACTCATAAGAAGTCCCCATCACATCTCATCGCCACCAATCCCTTACTCTCGGTGCGTAGTTCCAGCATTCTCCTCCTTATGGCGTCCCATTCCACCATCAGTAATACCCGACGGCCTAGCAAGGGTCTCATCATCACTCGACACGGCAGGGACAGCAGTCTCAACATCCGTACCAGCCTGCTTCCTAATCCTCGACATCTCCTCAGGAGGGGGAGGAACCCACTTGGCACTCTTGATAGGGTTTACCTTTTCAAGATACATGGTATCAATCTCCTCGAGAGTACGTCCCTGTCCTTCAATGACGAAGAAGTAGACGAGCAGACCGCCCAGGATGTTACAGCCCGCAAAGACGTATCCGTAGCGGAAGTCAATGTCTTTGGTGATGAAAGGCGTGAAGAAGGCGAGGAGGAAGTTCCAGAGCCAATTACTAGCGGTGGAGAGAGCCATGCCCTTGGCACGATATCGCGAAGGAAAGATCTCAGCCATGATGGTCCAAATCATGGGACCCCAAGTCGTAGCGAAGCCCAGAATGAAAAGACAGGCAAAGACAATCATAGCAATACCCGCACCCTGCGTCTTGGTTGGATCATCGCGATTAAGCGAAAAGTGACCGACAGATGCGAAAATAAGGAAGCAGATAAACATCCAAGTACTTCCCACAATGAGCGACTTGCGGCGACCATAGTGTTCAACGATATACAATCCAATAAACGTAACCAGAAAGTTAATCGTGTTCAGAATGATCTGCGTCTTGTAGCTGTTGATGGACACAGACTCAAAGATGGTAGTACCGTAGTAAAAGAAGTAATTCGCACCAGTGAGCTGCTGAAACATCTGAAGCGACATTCCGATGAAGATACGATAAGCCATGCGGGGCGCCTTAAACATGCCGAGGAATTCCTGAACGGGGTTCTGCTTAATGTGACTCTCGGCGCGCTGCTTGGACTCGATCTCTTCCATTTGAGTATGGATCGCCCAGTGATTTGGCGTCGCGCCGTAGACTTTGCAGAGCGTTTCGCGCGCACGATCGACGTTGCCATTTCGGTAGTCAAAACGGGGCGTGTCGGGCAGAAACAGAATTCCAATGCCGAGAATGAGGCAGAAGGCCCAGCCGACACCGATGACGATGCGCCAGGATGCTGAGCTGTCGGGATGGTGCGTTACAGTGCCGTAGTTGATGCACGCAGCCAAGAAAATACCGATCGTCTAAGCAAGCGTCAGTGCAATCCTTGACACCTTTTCTCCACAGATCGCCGGGACAGAAAGAACTTGGCATGCCAAGAATTGTATCACTTACAATAAACAGCTGATAACAGCAGACCATTGCACCTCGAATCCACGGCGGTGCAGTCTCGCCCTGGAACATAGGAACGAGAAGCGAGAGGGCGCCGATTCCGAGACCAGTGACCCATCGGCCCATCATGATCTGTACCCAATCTCTGTCCGAAGAAATCTGGATGATGAAGCCAATAGCAATCATCCACGTCCAGCCGGAGATACTGTACTTTCTTCCAATGCGGTCAGCCACAGGCGCTGCGATGAGTGCGCCCAAGAGCGTTCCGATGGAGAGGAGTCCGACGATGAGGCCTGAGCGGACGGTGCTGAATGCTTTTTCTCCCTTGCTGTTTGTCTGGCCGAAACGGTCGAGAAAGTCTGGCATCTCGAGGAAGCCTGAGATTTGACCTGTGTCATAACCGAAGCTGTTCCCATTAGCTACAGCGATTAGGAGTAGATGGGGACGAGAACTTACAGCACACCACCCATAGAGACAAAGGTAGCTAGAAGAAGGGATCGGGGCGTGATGCGAGGTAAAGGCGAGTAATCGAGGCCAGCGAGAGATTTCCTCGCACCAGCCTCTTTTCCCTTTTCAGAGTTTGGGTTCTGGTCATCGAAATGAACAGTGAGGAAGGATGGCGCCATGATGGGCAGTCAATCTGTATCTCTACAGTGTATAGTAGTATGTTGTAGTTCTAGTGATGATCCAAAGTCAATTGTTGATTGAGTTAGTCGACAAAATGGAGGGTGTCGAGGATTTAAATACACACTCATCAAGAATGACGTTATAAACCAAAAGTGTGATACTTCGTGATGTCAGGCCTGAAAAACAGGCGTTCGATGAGCCGCACTCCGATGCCCATCCTGGCTCTCGTGGTCTCGAGACCACGAAATCGGTCCGTCCCATTTTTTTGCTTCTACCAATTCTGTGGGCCTTTAACAAGGGGAATGCAGACAATGGGTCAATGATTGGGTAATGGAGTAATGGGGTACCACCTCCACGGGGTTGTAAAGCTGGGGAAAGCCCGAGACCTTGACCTCTGACACCTCATGGCATCAAAGGAACTGGTGTCTGTTTGGTATGACGATATGGCTTTTGGGAGGTTGTAGTGGCTGCAAAATTAACTGAAACGGCCTGTAAGGCATTACTCCTAGTACTTCTGATTGGGGGAAATGTCCCCGTGATGGCTTGGATGACAGTTTTGGTTGGAAGCGTTAGTGTGCCCTGAGTGCCACTAACCCCTGTTCAGTACTATTCTGGATTTGGTTGACCATCAAAACATGACGACACCCGAGGGATCCGGAGAGACCATGACATTTGCTTCAATGAGCATCAGTTCATGACATTCTCATGTCGAGATTGACTCTGGCTCAAAGTCAATCGACTTGGATTACAGCACATCTCTACTCTCAGATCTCCCGCTGTTAAACTCCTCTGTGAGACAGTAGATTATCGCCCAGCCGTCAAAATCTCTTGTCTAACCTGCCAAGCCCCGTTTGCCGATCTCCCATACAAATCTTGGCAATGACGCCAATCCCAATCCCAATCCCCGACGATCTCATCCATTCTCTCTGTAGAATCTCCAGGTACCACGACACTTCCAAGAACTTCTGGATACTGTACCTTGACTATTACCCGCTCTTGTTTCCGAACGGCCCTGCCTCGGCCGAAAGCACTTTTATCTTTCTTATTTCTCCATGCCCCGTGTTCCCCCATTCTCCATGGTCACTGTAACTGTAACTGTAACTGTGTTGTTTGACTGTCATGGGATGTGGGATGCATGTATCCTTCAGCCGCGTCCGGATGTCCGGTATTCCCAGCGCCACTGCGTCATAGGCAAATTCTTACTGTTAAGGATTTCTAACGAACTTCCCCAGAAAACCAGTTTTTATGCTGTTAATTTACTCAAAGCGTAACTTAATCCCACGTGCCTCCCCAACCACACAGTTCGTTTATCTAAGCAACCGTTTGCATCCATTTCCCACGAGTCAATAACGCTTTGTTCTGGTAGACAAACATACTAGTATCATGTCATTGTCGGGGAATTTAACCTGCTAGCGTGGTGGTATGCACGCTTTTCTTACCCTACACAAATTCCTCTTCATGTTCGCAACGTGGTGTACCTGAATGCCGAGCCATCCGTAGGGCTGTCAGCTTTTCAAAGAGTTAATAAGGAATGAAATATTTAATTCTGTATCACTTGACGATCTGCGTTTTTCATGGTATGATAAAAGGGCCGACAACGACGCGTAACATCGAAAGTCGATGGTCGGCTTCACGATACCTTGAGAATGGGAATGTTATTGGAGCGGTTGACAGCCCATGGGGCCCCACAGTCGGGAATATACGGTTATTGAAATTTGTATTTGGGACAAGCTTATCTTGTGCTCTTTGACAGTGCCGAGGTAAATTACCGGGTTGTTCGGTGATTAGGTAAAAGGCGATAATGCTGGATGTGCCTATCACGATAGGGTTAATTGGAGTAGTGGTTTGACAACAAATCTGCCCAGCAAATGGAGCAGAGATATTTTATCTCAATATCACATGATTCTGTTTGATTGTGCTCTTATCGCACCTTATTTTATCCGATACGTTTTAAGTCAGACATGCTGGACTTGCGACGCGACGCGTTCGTGACATTCTCGCCCTGTCGAGGCATCATGACCTCGATACCCTGAGGCTATGCGCATATTCCCTTCCAAGACGTGATGTGAATTGGGATTTTTCGGTGTGCTGACTTGATATGTCTCGTTGAGATTTCATATGCTTTAGCTATCAATCAACTTCGCAGAAAGTCTGCTGAGCTAGTGAAATAGACATACCACGTCTTGAATACTGATTCTCTCCACTTAACGCATATATAAATCCCCGAAATATTAGTCATTGCGCCATTCCCAGGCCTATCAAAAGACTCGGTTAAGCATTACTTTATTCAATATAATCTATTTATCTCCATGAGGCTAACAATGACTCTTGAAATCATTTCTTCTGATCCTTCAACTCCCCACGCTCTTTGACAACCCTCGCAATCTCATCGCCAACTTCCGTTCCCAACCCTTCAAAACCGTTAATGACACCCTCCCTATCCCCGTGCCCCATCTCCTGACTCATCTTAAACTTGCCCTCCAACTTGGTAACCTCAATCTCAATCCCAATAATATTCCTCTTCAACAACTCAACATACTTCTCCGGCGCATCAGACACCTTCCACTGACTCTCAGCCGTATACCCCATCGCACCCCTCTCATTATGATCCGTAAGATCACTAATCGCCTTTCCCAGAAACGAAGACGTCTCTTCGTTGTTCTCATAGTAAATCCTCGCCTTTCCATAAACCTGCGCGGCGGCGTAATTCCACGTTGGCACAACCTTTCCATTCGCTGGTTTTGTCTCGGTGTAGAATTTGGGGGTTACATAATGATGAGCCGGCTTTGTAAAGATCACTAGGACTTCGTCTTCGAGATAGCTTTTTAGAGAGGGGTTGGAGGTGCAGTGTTCGATCATGGCTTTGCTTTGGGGGTTTTGACGAGCCAAGTGCCCGCGGAGACGACCGAGTTCTGTTTCGCTGGATTCATCTTTTACATCGAGAAGGAAAGGGATGTGACTGTTTTGGAGGAAGGAGTGTGTTTGGGATTTTATTCCGGTTGTGAGCATTCCGAGGGGGTTTTCGTGGATGAGACGGCGAAGGACGCGGAGGTCTGCTTCCGCATGGGTTGCGCGGATATACATGGTTGGTGTGCTGGGTATGTCTCGTATTCTCGTAGTGATTTCTTGTCAAAGGGAGATATTGAAGTCTTTATGCCAGTATAGAATAAACGGATATCGCGAATAATAAAGGTTTTGGCGGAGGAGGCGGGCCGCCAGTATGAGAGGGCGTCGTTCACATCGACCGGGCCTGTCTGGGTCGGCGAATCACAGGTAGAGTCATTCTAAGCAAGGCCTAGAGCGAATTGGTGCCGAGGGGTTTGTCATTGGTCATTCACCTGGCGTTATCGGAACAACTTCCGAAGATCAAAAATACCTGAATGCGAGTTTCATCAATTGAGTCTCATTATCTCGGTGTTGAATGCCGAACAGGGTTGAGAGGCATGTTTGACAATTAATCTGTCATTTCGCTTGTCTATCCCATTGCCATATCGTGAGCTATCCAACACCAAATTCACTAATCCATGACTCGAGTCCTTTGCATTTATAAACTCTTAACCATGATGTGGTCAGTTTGAACAATAGACCCGATGGTAAAATCATGATCCCCAGCCTGTTTATATCCCCATTTCTCATACGCCCTTATCGCCCTCGGATTCTCCTCCCAAACACCAAGCCACAAATTCTTGAACCCCTGCTCCTTCGCCATACTCTCAATAGCCTTCTCCAAAGCCTTTCCAACACCAGCGCCATGAGAATCAGGATGTACGTAAATCCTCTGTAACTCAACGGTCTTTTCCATGTTTTCTACGCAGGGCTCACTGCTGCCGCGGGTGAGATATGCGAAGCCGAGGAAATCATCGTCGGAATTTGTGGCGATGATGACGTCTTTGTTTGAGTCGTTCAAGTCGTTTATTATGGATGCCTCTGTGTAGGATTCTTGGAGGAAGGCACTGAGTTCGTGGGGTTCAACGGAGTGCCCGAATGTTATTGTGAATACATGCGCGCCCAGCTCTGCGATGCGAGCCGCATCAGTGAGCGTTGCAGGCTTGATGGTGACTTCTGTTTGAGCCTCCTGTGAATTCTTGGTAGTCATGATGAGATGATGTGGTGTAACGCAGCTAAGGATAACGATTGAGTAATAAATACTGTGTGGCCCGGGTAGATATTGGAGGAGTTGGCGGTGAGTGGATCTGCAGCTTTCGCATCTCAAAAATTAAGCTTGGCTGGTCGGCTTAAAATACTTAAACAGTTCCAATAAGGAAAATTAGATAAACTCCCCAAAGTCAATTTCCTAAAAACCATGCAGATCTGAACGATGTGGCTTCTGGAAAGATCTCGCCACAGGTCTCGGCCCTGCTTCCGACGATGACTAGCGCGCGCCCTTGATGTCAAAATCAATGGACCTCGCCTTTGGATTGACCGTTTCTGGGACCGAATATGCACAGTTGTGACACCAGACTGGGTAAATTTCTGTATTGAGGTTGTTTCCTATGAACTCTGCTCTCATCCTGTATCGATGCATTTTGCTCGGAGGGCGCGCAGAATTACAACCATTTGTTCTATACTTGACCCTGGGAATGCCCATCTTTCGCAGATCCTTATTCCCTTGTCTTGTAATTGGTTGAGATCCGGGACTCTGAGGGCATCTAATCTTGAGAAGGCTGCGAATGAGAGGAGTAATACTACTGCCATGGTCCTGGAACTGTTAGTAATTGTTATTGTATTCTTGTCATAGCCATACCCGTGTAAGAGATTCTCCAAAGATGCAGTCGGCGCGTGCACTGCAAATTCAACTGCATTGAGGTATCTACGGCAGTGGACCAGACATTGTCTGGCATTCTCGAGCGTGGCGGGGTTCGGCTGTGTACCTGGTGCAAGAGCACAAACCTGATACAGGAAAGGCCTGTAGATAATATCGCCGGTGGTGTGATATCGTATAGTAACCATGGTATCGTCAATACCTATCGGTGGAATCTCAAGGTTTGGACGGATACTGTGAGGGAGGAGATGATACCACGCTCCAAGCTGACGGTTCAACTCGTGAGCTAGATTTGGGAGACTAGACTGCGTTTCTTCAGAGTTATCTGCTTGGTTGTCGCCCGTACCTGGTTCGGCTTCTGCGTAGAGGACGTAGTGAATGCGATTCAAGAGGCGACGGGACGAGAGATCGGCGAGCCAGCGGGGCATATAAGGTTCGGAGGGACCATCAGACCACGGGTAGGGGAGTTTATCGACGATTTTCTCGATGCCACTGCGAGGGAGATGATGCTCTGCTAGAATATCGCTGAAGATAGTTAGAGAAGATTTTGATAACACGGATCCGATGGCTCACCATTCGAGCACAAGAATGGCCCAAAAGACTCGCAGAATTGACTGGTCTTGCGAACCATCTCGCAGCAACTTCTCAGATCTGAAACGTCAGCACGCCTCTCAATCCCACTAAAGCTAGACATACCTTATCCAATAATGCTGCACATCGGTCGATGCCATATGCACCAACCTCCACGCAAGCAAAGGCCTCGACAAATAGCTATAATACAGCGCAGCGAGATACAACGCCTGGGGTAAAAGCGGATCACCACCAAACGAGCACAACGACTCCGTGAGCAATAGTCTCACAGCGGGTGTGAAGAACTTTACCCCAGGGCTCCAGCTTGCATCCATACGATTTGGCGTCTCGGCCGCGACGGAACCTAGTGCGAGAACAACGAGGACCAAGGAGGAGGGGAGATCAGGGCGTGCGCCGTGATCAACGGCTCTGTCGTATAGATCGTATAAAGATCGTTGGTCAAGAATTGGATGGAAGCGATGAACGAGCTGGAAGTAATTTCGGACGAGATGGTCTGTTTCGTTGGGTGATAATGTCGGTAGGTCGATTTGACTTGCTGGAACGGCGTTTAATGTCAATCCTTCGGGGATTGGTCTTCTTAACTCAATATGGAGAAACAGATCTGAAGGATAATGGCCAAGAAGTGCTTTAGCAGGCGCAGATCTCAGCAAATTTCCCGTCGTGGATGAGTGAGAGAGTGGAATGTCCATAGTCGTGTTGAAAACATTGTTATTGGCGAATTGCGACAGCGATGTTTGTGTCCCAGGTCCTGTTGAATGCACAGATGAAGCAGGTACTATTCCATCTTCAGGGCTGATAGGTTCGTTGTGTCGTGTTACAGGATATGGTGCATAAGGAGTTGAGGCCGGATAAGGAGTTGAGGCTGGGAACGGTGTCGAGATGGGACTCCGATCCCGCCGACGAGCTATAGCGGACTGAAAGGTTGACTCAAGAGATTCAAGACGATCAAAGATTTCATCAACGCGATCAACAGGGATTGCATTGCGCCTAACTAGATCAGTCTCACACCATGGATTATGAGAGTGAAACTCACTTTGGCTCATTTCCTTCATCGCGATACTCGCACTCGGAGTTATTGGCCTCTTCGCAGAGGGTACAAACAGGCTGTCTGCCATCACATTTCCTCTTCCTGCATCAATTAGCACCCTAACAGTATAGCACTTCTTTAGCAGGCATTGACACACCTCTTTCTGCAGTAATTACAGGCCTTGGCGGCTCGCTTCCGCTTCGCAGATTCCATGCCTGCCTGTTTTGTGTGTCACACGGGGAAATCTTTACCGTGGGGCGGATGTCAGGCGGAGGCGGGGTCGGCGGCTGGTCCTCCGCCTTTGGTTGAGGGCGGAAGAACTTTGCGCCGCATTGCACGAGATAAGAGAGGCGGACTTGTGTACTCTTATCGATAAGGAACTGGAAAATATTTTCTCCGGGCATCAAACCCAGCTACCCTGAGTTTATCCCTTCAGTTATCCCATCAACAGATCAAAATAACACAAATGCCATTGCTTACGACTCGACTATGTGGCAGAATTTATCCTCACTTTGTAAATTAATTCAATTTCCACTTATTGCTGAGAAACAATACGGTTTACTTGCGCAATGATCGATGTCTAATGATTGATGTGGTTTGTTCACCAATTTCGAAGTTTGACATGAAACTCATTTATTTCGGACTTTCACTCGTCTTCGAGCTCAAAGTCCGCAATCTATCTATCACAGTAACCCAGAACTAGAAACTTATTAGAAAATGTCATTTTGATCAATCGTATCAGAGAAATTGGCCCATGATAACATTTATTACCGCGCTAATACAATGGAGACCTCCGTATTTCACCATCCAAGGCGCTGATGACGAAGTGGATAATGTGCAATCCCAGGGATTTGACAAGCTAGCACGCCATCCCGAACTCCCATTGATCTACCCAAATCGCAAAGAAGACGCACCTGACCACATGACTTTGAACATGAGATAAATCACTAGCTCGGCCTGTCGGAAGCCTAGACATGGCGAAATTGTAAGCGTTGGTCACGTAATGTCAAAGAATATTCATGACCGAGTACAAAAATAACTTGACCGGATCAAATGCTTGCGACAACCGATATCTCGGAGCGCAAAGCGACTACCTGATGTCCGATAGTCCAATAAGATCAAGATTAGAACGAGATCCGAGTGACTCCGAGTTCCGAATGGGTCGTCGACCGATGATGCCGATGAGGCAACGTTATCGCACGCGCAGCTCTGGTCTTACTATCCAATGGATTCACAAGCTAAAGTGGCACCATCGACCATGATGAAAGCGCAAGTCCATCGGCATGACTCACTAGACGTACTGCGTACCTGGTTCTGCGGGGTTAGCGATGTCAGTCGCAATGTCGTAAGTGAAATGGCGGATTGCGCGATCTGATAACGCGTGGTGGGGACTGATGGCATTATATATAAAGAAAGCATAGAACACCAGACGAAGGACCTTTGTTTTCACTAAGGACATGATTGCTTTGTTAAGACAAGCAGAATATAGCTCAACATGTCGACTACTGCTACCATCACCCAACAGGCCGAGCGCATCGTGCCGCTCAATGTAGAGGCCAACAAATACCGCGAACCTCTTGAGCCATCCGGAGCTCTCGACAAGTTCACGTTTGAAGAGTCAACCCCAGTCATTGGACGCGAATATCCCAAAGTCAATCTGGTCGACGACATCATCAACGCCCCAAACGCAGATGAACTAATCCGTGATCTCGCCATCACCAGTACGTTACCTCCCCAACCCCCAAGCTCATCTCTAACAGCCCCAGTCTCCCAACGCGGCGTCGTCTTCTTCCGTGCTCAAGACAACCTCACAGACGAACAGCACAAACAACTCGTCCACCGTCTCGGCCAACTAACCAACAAGCCCAAGGACTCAACCCTCCACATCCACCCTCTTCTCAACAACAACAATGAATTCGGCGTAGACGACAATGAAATCAGCGTTATTTCATCGAATGTCGAGTTCTTCAAGGAAAGGGTCAAGGATCGCGATGATCGAAAGCAAGGCGCTGCAACCTGGCATAGCGATATCCAATTCGAGCAGTATCCCGCTGATTACACGAGTCTGCGACTCACGAAACTCCCAGCCGGAGGTGGCGATACCCTCTGGGCTTCGGGATATGAGCTATATGATCGATTTAGCGACCCTTACAGAAAGTTCTTTGAGGGCTTGACTGCTACGTTTTCTGGCGAAGGGTTCTTGAGGGCGCGAGATGCGAGACCGGATCATTACAAGGTCTACGAGGAACCGCGAGGAAATCCCGCCAATGTCGGTGATGAGCTCAAGGCCATTCACCCCGTTGTTCGCACCAATCCCGTCACGGGATGGAAGTCTATCTTTGCGATTGGAAACTTCCCCAAGCGTATCAATGAGCTGAGCCAGCGCGAGAGCAGAGAGATCTTGGAGTTGCTGTATAAGAGGATTGAGCAGAACCATGATCTGCAGGTTCGCTTCCGCTGGACAAGTCCCAACGATATTGGTAAGTAGTCTGATTCAGATGGTGGTTCAGGGTGATGCTAATGATGTCTAGCGTTCTGGGATAACCGCAGTGCTTTCCACAGCGCGACGAATGATTACGATGGTCTTGGTGAGCGCACGGGTCACAGGGCTGTAGGCATTGGCGAGAAGCCTTACCTTGACCCCAACAGCCTTTCAAGGACCGAGGCTTTGAAGACAGCTTAGTATGTGTCTTAAAAACATTAGATAATGAATTGCATGAGATTTACTTGGGCTTGGCCTTGCACCCTTTCAGAGCTTTCTCTGAGTGTCTTATCCGCCTCTTGCTCACTCTCTTAATAGCGCTTAATCCACGGGTCCAAGATACTATTGGCCTACATTTAGACGAAGCGCTGAACCCGACGTAGCCGGCTTGGCTACAGGATGTCCCCTTTCCGTGTTTCTTCCGATGGGGACATTGTGTTCGGTCTGTACGGGCGCAACCGAGTCTGATGAAAGCATTGGGCGAGCTGCAGGACAGCGGATCTCGATGTGATTTAAAACGCCTGTCAAGGAAGATCATCGTGGTCAAGACTGAGCCGACGAACTTGTACTATTTGCCACTAAATTTCAGCATTGATCGACTAGCGATCCAGAGGGTAATAAACTCAGCTACCACGAACAAAGTTTCTGCCAGGTTTAGTCGTGATATCTCATTCATAGTTGAAGGCTGTATCTTGAAGCCGCCCCTATCAGTACGCTTTTCTATACACCCTCGGTCTCCAGTCTAGATTTTCTTTCTCGCCCCCAATACCACACAATGAGCTCGTACAACTTTTCGGGCAATTTCACAAAGGGAGAGTCCTATGAGAGTTGCTTGCATCATGTTAAAGCTCCGAACCTGCATGATACCTTTTCAGCTGAATTTACGAGCCCCTACGACATTGTCATTTCCAGCTGCCCTATGGCCAGGGCTCCATAATCACCACAGACCTTGGAACTCTGTGCCTCGTTGACATGAGCGAATGGAACACATATTTATAAATAGACTGTTGTCAACCCTCCAAACGTCGATGGGCTCTTCAATGTGATTACACACTCGAGCCTAGGTCCTTACTATCAATCGGATTCTAACTTTGGTTATACATTTTCTCACAAAACAATGCAAATAGCCGACATTCAGTTTAATCTAGACCTTCGGATACACATAGAACTGCGGGACATATGCATTCTTTATCAGATGTGTTGGTCCTGGCGTTGTTTCTTGGGGGCTATTCATGCGGGCTTGTATGAAGAATTAAGCGAACAGCCGGTTGCAGATATTATTACTGTCCAGCCTCCTTTGAGGCCTTCGGGACGTTTGCTTGGGGGCCGTATCAATCTGGAAGTTGGTAAACCGTATATGGTAATACTCTTGCATTGAATGGATGCCAGAGCACTCCGCATCCTTGCAGTCAAGCGGCGTAGTAATATTGATTACCACATCGTGCTGAATATGTCAAGTAAGAATGGGAGTCACCTTGATAACACTCCCTCTCGCAGGACATGGCGACTATAAGTATCTCGATAATTCTCTTCATCTTCCCGTCTTCATCCTCATCCAATACCACCTCCCTCTAGACTAGTTTACTAAACTTTGTTGCCTAACATGCTTTTTAACGTCTTCACCACCGCAGCCATTGCTTTAACAGTACCAGACAGAGTCCACACAAAACCTCCCAAGTTGGTTCCGTAGTTAGGTCCGGTAACGACAAGGTCAGGAACACTGAAGTTGGCGAACTTGGGGAGAACATAATCCAGAGCGACGAACGTGCAGGCAGCGGGAGTGCCGTTGTAGTACCAGATCTGGCTGTCCTTTGGATCGTGTCCAACCTACGTCATGTTAGGCCAATTCGGAGGGCAATGCTTGAGAGAACGTACTGAAGGTGCACCTTTAGGAATCAAGTCGTACTGCGATGGGGCAGTCAAGTTTCCTTCAGTGGTGAAGTCAGAGGTAGCGATATATCTCACGCAAGTTCCCAGAACCGAAGCCATCGTCATTGCCCAGCAGAATATTCAATGCATTAGCACCCGAAGAGAGCAGAGCTGCTCCAACGATGAAGGAAGTCAGACGCATTGTCACAAAGGTCCAGGGTATGCTGTTGATATCGTAGTAACGCCAACTGCCAAAACAAGAGAAGAAGTGCCCCAAAGCAATTAATTGGGCGATGTCGACGATCTTTTATCTAAACAAAGTCAACGGAGAGCGGCCATGTCCGTGATCGCACTGCCAAGCCTTCAAAGGTTCCCTTGTCTATCGTTATAGTATCTATCGCTCGCGTGCTCTCCTTCCAAAAGTGGACAAGGTGAGGAGACAATGAATGTGGCTCTTGATACTGCACTATCATTTCTTGCGGCATATTAGTAGGGGACAAGATAATCAGCTAGCGTAGCTTATCTATTCACGCGTGGTTGGGAGCCAACCATGTGATAGACAAGGCTACCCGGATATTAAGGCGACAAAAGATCCTGGTTTCTCAATAGAGGAACAGTAATTGTCCGTCAAGGTTTGATATGCTTATTCGCTAGCTTGGTTATGCTACAGAAGACTAAAGATCATGGCGCCAACACCAAGGAAGATAGCAGCCCCCAAACCTCCAGCTCGCGACGCCGTGTTCTCATCTTCCTCTGGCTCATCCTCTTCCAGCTTTAACTGGGGCTTTCGACTACCCGGAACAATCTGGTCTGGGGCGATACATATCAGCCTAGACATACCAGACGCTGCAAATAGCAACGGGATGGTCTGCTGAACCCTCAAGTCATACATATCATAATCTTTCCGATCTTCATCACCGATGAGCCCAGTCCACAACCCAGTGCCAAAAGTTATATAATCTTTTGGCAGATCAATATATGGCATCTTGTCCACCGACCAACGCACTGCGGCCGAGGAGAAATTCCGTGGGGTCGCTGAGAGGAAAATAGTTAGCGTATGTAGCCATAACATCCGAGACTGGTTCAGAAATACTTACTTTGAGTTGTCCAAATGTAGTTCCTGCATTCGTCGCTGAGGTTCAGAGACACCAAACTCCGGCATTTCTTAATAGTCCCATCAACAGCATACCTTGAATTCTCGAACTCATCGATGCAACTGTCCGTGGAAATATTCCGCGGCAAGACTAAGCGTAAGAAAAGGATTAGCCATGCAGTAAGACGTCAGAGGGGGCTCCAAGTTACCTAGCTGGTATAAAGTAAGGTGCTTCTTGCATTGAGCGCTGAGGATAAAGGCCGCGGAGCTCGGACAACCTCCACTAGTGCGTATCGGAAGAGTCGAATTCTCAAATTCTTCGATACACGCGTCCCTTATGACGCCTTTACAAGACTCATCCGCATCTCCTGGGTTCTCAGAGCTGCTGTTGAGTCCTTGGAACATGTATGAACAGACCCCGACGGACTTGTCAGCAACAAGGTATCGACTATCGAGGAACACTTATAAATCCCTTGATCCACCGCCTGGAGTGAGCGCCGTCGAATGTACGGTTTTGGTCCCGTTCATCGGTCACAGCAGTACTGATATACCATGGATCCTTTGCTCCCTTGAACTCAATGGGCAGGGTACCCGAAGCGTTAAAGAAAATGGCGCGCTTGTCGACATTATCTGTAAAGTCGCTAGGGCTGCAGTCTTCTGGTAGTGAGGAATTTTGAGCGAGGCATGTTCCCAAAAGGTATAACCATGTAAGAGTGAGTATTTTGAACATGCTCTTTTCAATTAACCAGAGATGCTAGGTTGGCAATTAAAGTCGTGCGCCCTCGAGGGCTCAGATGGCATCATAAATATCCTTCATATTTTGGCCCCCAACTACATGACTTCATCGCAGCCCCCGGAATTTACCTAATTTAGAATCCTTCACAATGCAAATACCCTGCTCAGCGCGTTATGAAAGCGCCAAGGCGGCGTAAACTGAGCCAAGACGTGCTAATTGGTGATCATTGCTTAAAATCTCCGGTATCTTAAATGGGTTGACATGTTGGACCGGAGAATGAGGTATTACGACATATAATCTTTGACGAATGGCTGTTTCTGCGCTACCTGTGGCAGAAGTATCACAATTGGGGGCCGTCTATGCCTTGGATAATATTCAAGTAATAAATTAGGATTAAAATTACTACTTTTTTCACTTGCTTGCTTAATAATAATAGCTACAATGCCTTGGTGTTTGCTCTAGATTCTATATGTCAATTAAGGCAGCACAGGGCTACGGCCTAAATCTAGTTATTTAAATATCGTTCTCATATTCTCATTCCCAGTCAGTAGTATTCATCTAACATGAAGATACACACTGGGTCCTTCTACTTAAATAGCGCTTGTTTTATAGCCTTGGAGCCGCGTTGATGGGGCTGTTGGTAGATACCCTTAAGCACTGCACCGATCAATGGCGAACCAATGGCCATTGAGGCTCCAAGTGCCGTAATGATAACCTCCACCATTCTGATGATTGAAACATTGGTTGATGATATTCTCATATGCGTCCCAGCACATCTGCTGGGGCATTCCTGGGCCTTGGTACTCGAAATGGCATTTGCCAGAGTTACGGCCGTTCTGGCAGGTTCGCTTCCAGTTTCCCTGTCCAACTAGAGTAGTGCAGAAGATCTCGCGATCTTTATAGTTTCCCGTTCTGTCAGTACAAGCTCCAATGCTGTCGCTGCCTACTCCATAGCCGCCGCACTCTGCAGCCTCGGTTGTGTAAAGGTTTGCAGCCAGGCTAAGGGCGCTAAGGAAGAAGTTTACGGCCTTCATTATGGCGATAACAACTGAGCTTGATGACTTGTCAGTCGTGGGAACTCTTCAAACAGGTTGGGAGTTGCTACTCACGATGCTGAGGAAGCGAATTTAGGGTATTAGTGGAGGTTAAGGCTTGAAGACCTGTATTAATCTTTAAAGGTTCTTCTGGACTGGGCATCAGGCTTTATAGTTGTATTTACCTGTCCTACACGACTCTTGCAGCCTTGAAATGTGTCGGAACATTTGCCGTGGCCCGTCATAAGCGGGCTTGGCAGAGTCGGTCTTTGTTACTGTGGAGACTTGCTAGGTCTTTCGATTTGCCAATGGCCTCAAAATGCCGATCTCAGTTCAGCTTTCATGCAGAGTTACTCTTGGCATTGTAACTACTCAAGGTAAGCAGTCCTGAAGCCGTACACCATCGGCGGCCGCTCCATGCTAAGATGTTTAGGGTGACTATGCTGTCACAGGCTCTTGTCAAGTATAAACTAGACACAAATGGTGGGCAGGCTCGGTCTTGTAATGCTACGTGGATCGCTAAGACTTTTATATCACACACTCTTAGCCGAGGTGAAATCTAGCAGCATTTGATCTTCAAGAGTAGCTTGAAAGGCGAGAAGTATGTAAAGTTCAATATGACTAAGCAAATAACTATAGGAAATTGCCAGACCAAGGGTCGAAGACAAGCTTTTAATAACAGTCTAATTCCAGTTAAATGGGCTCATCCATGGAGTTGACTTGAACTCCTCATACGCTTCAAGAAGCTTTTCAATCCACTCCCGCACTTTCTCGTTAGTCTCGACTCCACCAGTCCCAACATTAGATCCAAAGCGCGATGCTCAGACTTGGGTGAAAACTTAAAAATGTCACAATTGGGGACCGTTCATGCCTTGGATCTGTGATGTTGTTGAGCTGGGACTTGTTTTTTGGCTTTGGTATATTTATTGGTCGGTTAGAAACTGAGTCTGGTTGAATAGGTTAAAGTTGGTATATCGGCCTTGTTGCAAAAGCTCATTCGTCCTTGTTGTAATATCTTTTGACTCAATGTCCAACGCTTGTGGTATGATGCGCAAATTCCTCTTCGTTAGTCCAAGAGAATGTTCGAGCAAGAACCTGGCTATCCATCCATCCAACTTGTGACTTTCCGTCGACAAAAGGCAAAGCTTTTGGAAAGTCATCAGTCTATTTATCTACAACATGTCAGTCTCATGTATAGAAGGGCAGAACTTGTGTTTACTATGGCTTCCGTGGCTGGCCAGTACTGTCCAAGTCCAATCAGCGCCTCGAAATTCGTGTTCAATTCTTGTCGCACTTTTGGGATATCCTCTGGCTCCCCGAACAAAAGCGTATGCAGAAGAACAGCCGACGCCACGGTTGTCATGTGTCCAATGGTCGGGTAGTTCTGCTGACATCCAGTCATCTGTCGGGAGGTATGCAACAGACTTTGATGTCGTTGAGCTCCTTGTTCAATGGTAACATATGACATATCCGCTGGCATTTCTGGACTCGTTGCTAAGTCACATCAAAGCGGTTATCTGCCTCAACAATTTCTCAGCAGGTTAGCCATGCTAATAACTCCATATCTCTCAAGTGCTAATTATGTAGCCGTGCAAATCACCGTATGGAAGAGTATGGTGGTTCAGTCGAGAACAGATGCCGCTTCACTCTAGAACTCGTCGATGCAATCACCGCCGTCTTCAACGGACCCGAGTATATCTGCGTCAAGATCAACCCTACAGACCATCTCAACGATTCTATCTTTAGCTTTGATGAGATGAAAGAGACTTATACGTATCTCATCACCGAGCGTGTTAAACGAGAGGTCGGTATTATCAATCTCGGCCGTCGTGGTGCCGAAACGTCCCCCGGTTCAGGGGAATTCTTTGGACCTCTCCCTCAGCCAGAGGGCTACCCTCTGCCTCCTGGTTATGATCCAGTTCTTGACTTTGGGGAGCTCGTTCAGTTTCCTGGTAGTTCGAGTTTGCTTATGGCCAACCATGATTATACCGCTGGAGCGGCGGAAGCTCTTGTTGAAGCGGGCAAACTTGACATGATTACGTTTGCGAGAGCTTTCATCTGGAATCTGGTGAGTAGTACAAAGTCGAAGTATCCAAAGCTAACTAGTTGAAAAGGATCTTGTTCCTCGTATAAATCACGGAATACCTCTGGCCGAGAATGGCAGAGGCCATTGGATTTTTTATGGGCTGGAAGAGACACCAGACGAGGGTTACAATGATTAGCCAGTTGCCTCGACCGCATAGACGTCACTAGACTATTCACGCAATATCAGATAGGGACAGATATATGAGCAATATATGCATTGGTTCATTCAAATGAATGTGACTTGATAATATACGAGGAGATAACTATGTACAGATGAATGAGCGTCATGGATGAATCACCATGATAATCCCATTTGCAACGCAAAACTGGGTGTCCAGCATCCACGTCCGTGCAAAAGCCAGAGGAAGGAAAAGCAGTGCTAGCACGTCTTCTCAATCCGCTCACTTTTGAGGGTAAGCACACCAGGGCGGTAAGGAAGATCGTTGTAGTCGCCACCAGAGTTGGGGTTGCGGCCCTGGTAGAGGAGCTGGAGGTTGCAAGGGTCGACGGGGAAGGTCTGGTCGTTGCTGGTTCGGATCAGGTCTCCGTGGCTGATGTCGTTGGTCCAGGTGGCACCACTGTTAGCCTTGCCGGCGAAGGGGTTGGACTCGGTACCGGCGTTGACGGTCCAGGTGCCGTCGAGGCTGTTGGCAGTAAAGGAGCGGAAGAATCGTCCGCCGCTACCCATAGCCTCGACGATCATGAGGTACTTGTTCAAGCCCTTTAGGGAGTAGACCTGCACGGCCTCGAAGAGGTTGGCCCTGGTGTCCTGCAGGATGACCTGCGAGGCGGAGCCGAAGCTACCGGGGAAGTTGCCGATGGGCATGCTGGCGCGGTAGATGGAGCCGTTGTCGCCGGCGAAGAACAAGTACATGTTCTTGCTATCGCCAATGACGGTCTGGTCGATAGGACTAGCGTCAGAGTTGGCGATTTTGCCGGTGAAGAGAGGCTGAGGAGCAGACCAGCCGTTGATGTTGGAAGGGTTGGTGGAAGTTCTGTACGAGAACGTGGTGGGACCCCACTGGTGAGCCAGGATCCAGACGTTCTTGGGCTCGAAGTAGAACAGAGTAGGGGCAACGGCGGAAAAAGGCGTAGCGGTCTGTGAGGCAGAGCCTAGCTGGTTGATGTTGGAGACGGGGCTGAAAGCCATGGATCCATAGGCGGTGCCAAAGGTGCTGGCGTAGACGAGGTGGCCGCCGTTGTAGGGAGCGACGGTGAAGTCCTTGAGGGACTTCCAGCCGTGCTGGGGCTGGGCTAGGGCACCGCTGGAAGTCCACTTGTAGCTGGTGGGGAGATCGCACTGGGCTGAGACGTCGCCGACGTAGGCGAGGAGCAACAGACCTGTAGAGACCAGGCTGAGATCGTTGGAGAGGAACTTCATGGGGATGTTTGTCTGAGGAGTCGAGATGAGAATGAGATGGTGGTGATACAGAAAGAAAGAAGGCTGATCGACGAGGAAGAGGTCAGTACATTATATATGAAATAGTAGACGGACTATGCATGGCGAGATGGCCCTTAGACTAATTTGTATGGGGAGAGCTGGCATTGGAGGAGAAAATATCGTGTATCCACTGGAATACAACAATACAACCCCAGTCTTGTTCTAGATCATCCGAACGATGACCCAAACAAGGATCGGTCGAGGGGTGCTGAACGAGGCTGAACGAGCGTGCTTCCTTTTGGAACCACGGAGACGGATGCGAGTGTTTCTGCTTTGGGGTTAGCTGGATCGGGGGTACACTTGGCTTACGCTAATTTAACCAGAAGAGAAAAGTACCTACATACCTTGGCTCCTCTTTGCCTGTTGCGGGTCAGCTCTAGCGTGCGTGCATGCGTGCGCTTGCCTGAAGCTGAAGCAGTGACGAATACACTAGATACATGTTTACGTAGATCCATTTCGAGAGTGTAAACTTTCTTGTTCGTTGGGTCCTGCAGGAAACGGACGGCGGTAGACACGGCATGCTTCTCGGCTTCACCAAATCATAGTGGGTTTCATCTTGGCAGGCCTGGCTTCAGCCTCCACTTTGTCATCTCATTCGGACTCCTCCCGCGGGATACGAGAAAAAAACAAACCAAAGCCAGGCACATGATGTCCGTTCCCAAATGGACTGATGCAGTCATTACGATACACAGTCTAGTTCACGATGCCATGTGGCGAGTGAAATGTGTATGCACCCAAGGGAAAGAATGCAGCAGGATATTGGCGCACCTATATAATTGCACCGTTCACCGTCTTATTAGTCGGCAAATCTAGCCAAGACCCCAGGTTCGTCCCTGAAAGAAAACAACCCCGGCACGGCAAAGGACTTCAACTGCATTAGGCTAAAACCCATCGCGGTGTGTCATATACTAGCGTGCCAGGTAGAATTTAACTACAGCTATGTTCACACGCAGCGTGTTATTCTGCATTTCACTTTGTTTTAGCCAGATTTGGTGCAAGCGGACGAATTAAACAATTGCGAGTCGCGGAAATAGCAACTACAGAACGCGGGGGGATGAAGAATGCGTGCATACAGCCGTGTAAGTCGAAGATATCATCAAGTTCAAGTGTTGCTAATGATGATGGGAGATTTTTGGCGGTGAGTGAGGGTGAGGGGGGTTGAGCAAGATGACTTTGGATAAGGCTGAATGTTTTTCCACGGGACTCGGCTTCTTTTATGTTTGATGTTACAGTTCAATCCCTGAATTATTATTAGCTCGATATAACCCTACTACTATAAGCAGGGGTACTTATAAAATCCTTAAAAATAGATATTTAAATTCTTTAAAAGATACAAAATAAAAGCTAGAACAATAAAGAGTAAAATCTAATTAATTTTAGCTTTTATCTTTATATAATAGAGAATTATATATGATAAATAGTTTAGACCCCTGTATGTTACGAGCTAATAAAAATATAGGGGTTATAGTGTAAATGTCAAGGCGAGAACAAAGTGGATTTGTAACTTCATAGCGTGATGGATGTCCCCTTGAAACGCCAAGTAATATCCGTTTCCTGGATCCGATAAGATAGGAAGACCAAAAGGGGGAATCGAGGCGAGATGTGGTGCTACTCACTGATAAGATAAGGTAATGAAGTCATTGAAGCTCACCCTATACTCTGAGAATATCTTGAGTACCTTATACAATGATTAGCACACTGCAATGGCATAACCTTAATATTAATAGAGAGTAATGATACAGCTCTGAGTAACTCACGGATAAATAGGGTATATTAAGCTTTTCCAAGGACTTAAATCTTTTATTTCTAGTAACCAGTCAACTTCCAGTGCTTCTCTTGAATATAAAGCCATAGTCACAGACAATGTCACCTCAACTTGGCCACTACAAATCGTAGACTAAACAGTGCAGGATTAATATAAGTGTATGTCTAGGACACACATCTAATATACATCTATTATAGCAATCTAAGCATTTGGCATATGATCCTTCATCCAATTCTCCTTTTCTATCCGCAACGATCTCTGCCCCCATTTAATAGTAACCCACGCGCCAATCGCTCCCCAAACCGACGGAACCGCCCATCCCAGCGTATATCCAACCTCAACCGGCAACACCCACGCCAGCACGATCAAAACAATGCTCACCACCGACCCAGTAATCGCCCAAGCCCAGAGCATCTCAACAAGCATCCTTCTAAACCTCGGCGACGCGTTATATCGCGCCATGGCAGCCTCTCTATACTCCTTCCCGCCACCTCCATCGCAAGCCGTAATATCCTCCATGATCGTGAAGGTGAGGGGCGGATATTTATCGCCGATGACATGGGAGCTTAGACGGTGAAAGCCAAGTCTCCAGCCGAAATGATACGCTATCCCCGTCCAGATCATGTATGTTGTTACCATTAGTATACCGACCGGCATGATGATACTCAGACCCCTCATTATCGGTGGATCAGGGATGCTGAACCCAATCATAAGCGCCGTCATGACAAAGTACGGTGGCCCGAGAACAAGATGCACCGTATCGAAGCTCCACCGTCCCGCGCCGTTGAGAGGCCGATAAGTGTCGCGCTTCAATGCAAGTCGTAAACCACGAAGACCATACTCTCCACCAGATATAAACCCAAACATCGCCGTTATAATAGCAAACATGGCGCCCGGTCGTAAATCGGTGAGATTAGAGATTGTGAAGTAAAAGATAATCGGGATGAGTGTGCATTCTGTCAAGATGAGGAGCCAGAACAGAAAGATCATGAGTTTGTGCTCGTGGAGGTTATACGGTAGTGGCGGCGGACCACGCGCGATAGGATCAGGCTGTTCATTTTTGCTCGGCATAGACGGCGTGCTCGGAGCAGGAGAAGAAAGCGTTATATTCTCCGTCCCCGCCACGTTATTCGAAGCAGTCGTCGCCATTGTGAGAAGAAAAAACGGCGTGCATAAGCTTAAAAATAAGCTTATTTTACAAGACGACGAAAAGCACCATTAAATCACTCAAGGGGGGCATTCAGTCTGTTTTATTCTAACTTAGTGCTTATGGTTATGGCGTACGTCAGTGGCAAAAGGTTAGTGAACAGACGAGTGCGTCAGAACGGGCTTGGTATTCGAAGGATGGAGCGGGTGATGATGCTATTCTTGCTTGGCGTGAGCGCTGAAGGTTGCAATGCCAAGGGAGGAGAAAACAAGATTGGTTGTTGGGGGAGGCTTGGTGTTGGTGATAGGAGATTTAAATCCGGGGATGTAACGTCGAATGTGAGAGAATTGGATCGATGATGATTGCTTTGAGTCTTTGCTTTCGTTTTACTCGAGTGTTTCGTACTCGGTTCTTGGAGAAACATAATGTTAATGGGTTTGTCATTGTAGGGATGATCTTCAACTTTACAGCGGGTGGTGTCCGATGTCATCGCGTAGAGGCTATCCACAAAGCCAGAATAGATGTTAAATACCACTACAACGAATTTGCAGTGAAGAATGACAAGATATGAT
The DNA here is from genome assembly GCA_001654545.1 of Fusarium agapanthi. Lineage (NCBI taxonomy): Eukaryota > Fungi > Ascomycota > Sordariomycetes > Hypocreales > Nectriaceae > Fusarium > Fusarium agapanthi. The sequence continues at coordinate 15,057 of LTDI01000060.1, read as the reverse complement.
ACTGATAACGCATCATCGGCACACGTAACTACCGGCGTTGATCTACAATAGCACCAGCATCTTATTACCGACCCGGACGTCCGTACAGACAAGGATGACAATCAGGCCATTCCTCCGCATCTTCCGGGCCGCAGACACAACACAGCCGACTTTCCTTGTGGAACTATCTCAGCATGTCCATCTGGGCTGACGCACGGGAAAGCGACGACAACCATCAATCGTCGTGCTGTCCTCGTACCAGAAGACCAGGCATAACACCGAGGATAATAATACTCCGAAGAAATCGGATAATACATACAATAACGTCGCCCGAACGCCAGTTTTATTCTTTCGCGAGCTTGAATGCGATGCTATAGGTGGAGGAACAACTATGCGGCCCTTTCTACACCGACACGTCGTGGGTAATGTCAGCGCATAGTTGTCTTCGGAATGAATTATCCATCGAGTGAGGACATGCCTAACGATGTGATCCGCATCGTGAACACATCAGACATAATGAACTCGCTGTATCTCCGAGTCAAAGCAAAACATGGGTATTCGTGTACTGTTCTAACCCAACTCCCCCCTCAGAAGTCCAGTCCCTCCTCTTCTAGCCCGTCACCAGATCCGGGAAATACCTCTTAAGATTACTATCCAGCATCCGTATCCCCACCGGCTTGACAAGATAATTATCCGCACCCGCCTTGCTCGCCGCCTCCCTGTCCATCTGGCTGTCCTGCCCCGTCACGATAAACAGCACCGCCTTGCTCGTCTTCTCCAGCGCCCTGATCTGCCGCGTAGCGCTAATCCCGTCGCACACCGGCATCTGGAGATCCATGAGGATGAGGTCGATCGGCGACGACGTCTGCTGCTTCTTAAAGAGCTCGACTGCCTGGTGCCCGTCTATGGCGCTTAGGTAGGGAAGCCCGCGCTTCTTGCAGTACATTTCTAGGAGGCGGAGATTCACTGCGTTGTCGTCGACGATGAGGGTCATGGGTTTTGAGCTTTCGGGGGGGATGAGCGGGCGGATGGGTAGGTCGATTGTTGCTGCTTCGATTTGGGATACGACTTTTGCGACCGAGTCGTTTAGAAGCGCTTCGGTTGTTCGTAGAGCGACCGATGAGCCGGTGACAGAATCGTAACCTTCGTCTGAGGTGGACTTTTGATCGCTCTCGGTTGTTAGGTAGGGGGGTGAGAGGAGGGATTTTGGATCTTCGAGGGCCGCGGGAGATGGTTGTGGGGATGTTTTTGTTGACCTGCGTAGTCGTGCTAGTAGGTCATCTGCTTTCCGGAGTGCAGAGTCGAGCGCAGAAGATGAGAAAGGTCCGTCAACGAAGACGATGTTGGTACATGATTCGGAAACGTCTGGTTGATCCGAGTTGGGCACTAGACAGATAGCGACTTGTCCCTTGGGTAGTATTGAGTGATATTTCTCTCGTTCGGCTGGATCGCGTTTACAGTCAATGATATTGAGACAATCTTGCGGGTCGTTGGATGATGTAAAGCCATTTCGGGCTAGATATTTAGCTAGGTTCGAGGATAAGTGCGCGTCGGGTGAATCGGATGGAAGATGTCGGTAACTCAATGGCAAGTGCTTGAGCCGCAAGGGTGTTGCTTCGGCGGGAGTACCAGAGGGACAAATGTCACGGAACGTCGCGCGGAAGTGAGAACCGCGATCGACCTCAGACGACACCAATTCGATCGAACCGTGAAGGAGTGCCGAGAACTTGGTCGCGAGGGTCAAGCCAAGCCCAGCGCCAGTCGAGTGCTCGCCCACCTTCTCGTACAAATCGAAAATACGACCTTGGTCCTCAGCAGGAATACCGCAGCCAGTATCCTCAACATCCACCACGAGAGTTTTTGTATCTCGTGTATAGGATTGTGTGACGGTCACTACTCCTTCGGTCGTGTTTTGCAAAGCGTTTACGATCAGAGGAAGAATACTGTCTCGGAAGAGGTTGATGTCGATTTGAAGGCCTTCGCTTTCGGAATTAAGGTTGTGATGGAAGAAGACGGGTGCGCGTGTGCGTGTGTCCCTGAAGGTGAAGTCGGCCAGTGCCTTGAGGAGTGACGTCTCCAGAGGCTCGATGCTGTGGGTAGCATATTGTCGTTCAGCAGCAGCGATGTCAGCCCATCTGTTGAGAGTGATCATACTGTTGACTGTCGACATGAGTTCCCTGCCCGCAGTAGATATTGTATCGAGGTAGATGGACGACTTTCCCAGCTCAGCAAGCGGCTTCATTATAGCCTCGACGCCAGGCCGCAACGTTGAACTTCCAGGTCCTGTCAATGCCCTTAGATCCTCCGTCAATAGCTCTGCGGCGCCAAGGATACCGTGGATTGGGGTTCGGAGCTGGTGCGATACACCGCGAAGGAACTTCTCTTTGGCTCGCATGACTTCTGTGAGGAGACGTTTCTGCCATCGCTGGGTGAGCATGGTAGCGCAGGTGTGCACAAACCAGGAGTCGACATCGTCAAATATTCTTCGGAAATCTTTTGTCGCGACGATAAGAACCGATGGACCGAGTTTCGTTTCGCATTGTGCTGAGATGAAGCGTACTACTCGATCTTTTGGTGGCTCGTCAAAATTGGAGTTTGCGATGAAATCCTCGATGTATTCGTCATCCTCCCACAATCCATGCTTCAAATCTGAGGCCGTCGCGGGGTACGGGACCGTCGATTGATCGGTGCCCGTCGACTGCAAACTTATTGACTCATCGGGGAAAGCTTGTCGGAGTATTCGGAGGACAGGTTCTTGGACATCTTCGCCGTCGGGTTCTTGTTGGACTGCTGCGATGAGCTCGACAAATCGGTGACGTTCTCGTTGACGTCGCGCTCGTGCACATTGTATTATATCGTGAACGATCCAGTCGGCTAATCGAGCTAGTGCAAGCTGCTGTGTCTTGGATAACGGATCTCGACCTGTCGCTGACGCTACGCACAGCGAGCCCAGTCCGACGCATTCACCTGACTCGTACTGCATCCGGAGCGGGACACCGGCATATGCGACGAGTCCACCGTGTTCGACGTATGGCGACTCGCGAAATCTCCAGTCCTGGAGCATGTTCGGCAGGAGGAAGACATTCTATCGAGGCTTAGCGGAGGGCGTCAGAGAGGCAGCGGTGGCTATACTCCAGGCGGTTGAGTAACGGTATGTGCGCAGAGGGTTTCACCACGGGGAAGAATAGCAAGTTGAAGGCCTACCGTGGCCAGACGAATGTAAACATTGACGTCCAGCACACCGACAACAGCATACTCCCAGCCCGATGACTCCTGAGCAAGACATGCCTTCTCCTGCAGACCCGCGAGGAGTTCAGGCTCGTTGTCCAAATCCCTCGCATAGTACCATAGCATAGACAGCCTCAGCCTTTCATTCTTAGCCAAGCACGCTCGCACATATTTCGAAGACGACGCACAATGCGCTTCCGGCGGTATCGACGACGGGCCGAACGGATCTGGTTTCGAAGGGTAGAAGGACGAATCGACGTCGGAAGTCCACGGCTCTACCGGGACCTTGAAGTTGTTGGCATCGAAGATGGGGCCGATTGCCTTTGGACGCGGAGGGAGGGAATGCTTGTCGACTGTTGAGGAGAGGAGCGCGGCGTCTGCCTTGGGGAAGAAATGCATTTAGTGATGATGATCTAGGAACTGAAATGAATTTGGCGAGGCATGAGGAGAGAGAAGCTTTTAGGGAATGGATCGTCAAAGAAATTATAATTGCGAGAGCAACTGAATTGAATTTGATGGAGATGGAGAAGACAGGGACCCAAAATTAACAGAACGCGGGCGGGAATGACAGACATTTTTAGGGGCTGACAAAGATGTCGTCATACTTGTTCATGCCGAGACAAGCGCTATTAAAACCGTTTTAATTCTTCAATTCCTCGGATCAAAACTCACTTTCTTTGGTAGAGTTTATGCACTCGATTCAACTAAAGAACCCCCGCTCAAAATGATACCCTGAAACCAAACCTGCAGTGCCCTCATTCTTCAAAAGTCATGGGTCGTTTTTGCTAGCCCGCTGATCTTCCGCCGCTATATCCGTACTCCGTACTAAGTTAGATACCAGAATCATCCTGAGTCGCGTTATTGTGCTTGTTAAACATGGTATAATACGCAGCCCAGTTCGCACACGTTTCGGAATATGTAGGTAAGATGCCCGAGTTTTTAAACATAGGTCCAATCACTTTAGGGGACTCAATGAATTGAAGCGCCAGGCCTCCCGATGCGTGGAAGGCGATCTGAGGGGGGGGGGGGAGCATTAGTTCCGAGGATCGAGATCGAGGAATTAGGCGAAACTTACATGACAGTGCATTAGCCACACACCAGGGTTGTTGACTAGGAAAGGTTAGCCCCAGAATACCACTAAAATAAAAGGGATTGCTTACTTTGGAAGGCAATGATAATGTAGCCATCGAGTGGTAGCAGTACAACATCCCGACGAGGAGGATTGTCCAGCTGAAGAGTAAAATTCTTCGGATTGAACTCTTCAGTACCAGAATCGAGAAGAACAAAGTCATGTCCGTGAACGTGAATGGGATGTGCAACAGGTGCTTGAGTCTTGTATACCTTGCGATGACCCTTTGTCGTAGAATTATGAATCGACTCTGTGAATTTGCCCTCGATGAGAAAAGCAACCCACGTTCCGTTCTTGTAGTCAAGAGTCACAGGTTCATACCCAACAGGAAATTGTGGATTATCCCATCCTTTCTCAGAAGCAATCTTGACGAGACTCAGACTTGGTTCTGCCCAGTCAAGATAGAAGGATGAATTGGCGAGGACCCATTTGTGCATCATGGAGTCTTTCTTGAATTCATTGGGATATCCGACGAGATGTACTTTGAACGAGTTCTTGATGTAGTCATCATTGTGCTGTGTGATGTTGCGCTTCACAATGGGCTTGAGCTTCTTACTAGGCTCGTCTTGACACCCGTAGCAGATGTTGTCCTCTTTGGGGGGAGGTGTCCAAGGGATTAAATTTGAAGTAGCGTTATAGCGGATGATGCCAAGGTTAGACCTCGCACCGCCATTTTGACAATCACGAGCGTGCATCCAAAAGTTGACGTTTCTGCTATTCTTCCCCTTGACAGCTGTGGCATTGACGATGATATCATAGCGCTGACCAATGGCGATGTTGATCATGTCTGTCTCGTAGGGCTCAATGGGGACAAAGTCAGTGGCCACGACCCAGAATTTATGGTAGTCAATCCAAAAGGTGGTGTGTGTTGAAGCAGCAGTGTTGACGAGACTCATTTTGTAAGTCTTGTTTGGTTCGAAGTGGAATGATGTGAGTTTGGAGTCACCCTTGCAGTTCTTGTCCAGAGAGGGACAGCAGTAGTATCTGCCGTTGCCGTTCATGAGCATGCTGTCTGGAGCTGGAGGGCGACCTATTGTCTGTTAGCACCAGGGGATTCCGTTGGGAGAGAAGTAGTACCTAGATATTCGAGTTGGACTTGGGAGAAGGTGGTTTTATGATAGTTATCTGTGATGAGAACTGGGCCGAGATCAACATCGTAGTTCATGCTAGTCGGCCCATTGATCTTGAGAGCGCCTGCCAGTCCATCGGCATCTAATCTAGCGTTAGTAGGAAATGGTGATAGAATGGCTTAGATACTAACACTGTAGACTAAAGTGGCCTGAGAATGTCAGATATTGTCAAGTATTTGAGAAGATGTGACTCACTGTGATACCACGATGTTCCATATTGTGTAGCTCTCCAACTGTAAGTGAAGTTTTCCCCAGGCTGCTTTGATCAGTACATGAGTCAGGTGGTAGATGGTGATACTTACAGGAATTGGGCATTCTGTCACGCCTGATACGCCGTCCATCCAGTTGGTGTTCAGCTGACGAATACCATGCCAATGGATAGAAGTGCCGTTGAAGTTGGTCAATTGGTTCACGACGGTGATTTCTTGGAAAAGTTAGACAAGATAAGGATGTAACACGGGACTCGAGCAATAAGACTTACCAAAAGTATCTCCCCAGTTTCCCTCCAGAGTCGGTCCAGGATACGTCCCATTGAACAACATCCGATCAACCCAGTAACCATCAGGTGCAATCCTTTCATTAGTAACGTACAAAAGAAACTGCACCCTTCAGTACCGATCTCACAAGGCACAAGATGAATGACTTACCTTTCGAACTTTGCCCTCCGGAATGACCTCCTCATAGTCAGTATGAATGTCAAAGTTAGTTGACCAACATCGCCTGTTCGTAGGCGAGTTGCAAGCTCCATCAATAGACTTGGCATCAAAAGCATCAACAAGAGAAAGATCTTGGACTGGAGAGTATGTATGAGAGAATTTGGTCTGGCTTGTGAAACGGTGAATGAAGAGAAACTCTGTGAGTCTCTTCCAGAAACCCATCTTGAATGGCACTCGAATGGTAACAGAGAGAAGAGGAGAGGGTAGGAACGACAGCTGGAAAGAAATGGAGGGTTACGCGGACCCCGATGGAGAAGAGATATTGATATAAACGCCCAACACAGCATCTCCTCACAACAGCGCATACCCCCCAAACAGTTAGTGATAAGCAATCCTGCAGCGGCTGAAAAAAACTATGAACTAAAGTGTAAAAACCCGCATGGTGGCGTACAAGATTACGAACGAAGTCATCGTCAACACGCACGTTATCCGTACAAACTCATTCGTCAATGCTACCCCTAACGTCGTAATATTTGCATCAGTCTAGACGTGAGTTTTCCTACCGGCATATGTGTAGCGACGAATGAAGGAATCAGAAGAGCGCTGAAATGCAGGATTTCAATAATGCGATGCAGAGGGTAAGCCGAGCATGCAGCTGAGAGCGGGGAAACACCAAAACACGATGCTGGAGTGATAAGACGATGATAAGAGTATACCCCAGTTGACGATTTTGAGTATCTGGGCTAATTTAGTAGAGAACCGATTGATTAGGCATGTCTCAGTTCTCCACGCTACGAGTTCGCACCGCTACCCAAATGGTTCTGGCACGAACTGCTGGTGGGGGAGCTGATTGGACGAGCAAGTATCGTCGTGCAGTTTTGCGGGATAGTTTATTGAGTGGTTAGGGAGGTTTGATACGACTTAGTGTAGAGGAAGGGTTGTGCAGATTGCTGACCGGTCTTGGCCGGGAGGATGCGGGTGAGATGCGTGGCTGGATGAGGTTGTATCGGGGGGCTAAGATGCGAGACGGCGTGGATTTGGGGTATGACAATGATATGACCCTCGTTTGCTTAGGTCTGTTCACTCAGTATGAGCTTGAATCTGCCGATGTTGTGTTCTAGAGGAAGGATTGAGGTATTAAAGAGCCAGTCGTCATCCTGACTCTGAATCACTGTTCATTAAGCACCGCCATCATGGCCACTCCCACGGACCCCCTCAACTTCATCCCCGCAGACATATTCTTCCCTACCGTTCCAGACTTCACCAAACCCTCTGAGGTACTCACCGTTGAATCAACTACCTCAACATCCCCCATCGATCCTCTTCGCTATGCTGCACACATCACTCTAAAGGGTGAGCCCAACACTCACTGTATAGTCCAGTTTGCATCTCCGCAGATCTGGAGAGTCAGGTATAATCCAAAGTACACTGCTGTGTCGGATTATGATGATTTCAACTCGTGAGTTCCCTTGTGAGTTTATTAGGGCTTGGTGCTGATGAGAGCAGGCGTACCATCGTTAGAGATACGTTCTCGAGCTTGGTAGATGACCTTCAGCAGGAGTATAGAGACTCTGAGGCTTGGAACTCATATCCTGCTCAGGAGGGTTGGTTTTGGAAGACGTCTTTTGAGCAGAAGGCTCCAGACCATTGGGTCCTCACTGCAAGTCTACCAGAACCCCGTTATACTATCATCTAACACCCTTAGACCGTTGAGTACGAGACCAAGGAATCCACTGGTGTTCCAAACACAGCTCTTCACTTCTTCGCCTCCCCATTCCGCATCGTCGTAAGTACCATCCTCTCTCTAATACTTCTACGCTCACACATTTAGGCGACGAGAAAACTCAAGCCTCTCGACGCAGACCCAGCGTTCTTGAAGACCGTTGGTATCGACACTGTATCTGAATACGAGGAGATCATCTGGCAGACTACAGAGGAGGCTTTCTCGTATCAAGGTAATCCAAGCATCGGTGCTGTGAACAATGTCGTTCTCAATATCAAGAAGCCTGGACCAGCAGCGTATCTTGGCTTTGGAGAGCAGGGTGGACGGACTGTTATCAAGAAGCCCACTTATCTCAACTTCTTCTGTAAGTTCAGTACCACGACGCAATGGGAGTTGCTGACCAGTTAGGCTATGATAACTTCAACTATTCTAAAGTCTATGGCCTTGGAGCTCTGGATACTCGAGAGCCGCTGTAAGTATCGTTTACAGTATGGCGATCGCATTCTAACCGAGGAGATAGGTACCACTCTACACCTTTCTTTCTGGAGATGAACGGCACTCCGGATCGGAAGAATGTCACGGGTGTCATGGTGGACAACTACTCCCAAGTTGCCATTGACCTTGGAAAGAATGATTCGCATACTATCAGTATTGCTACACGCTTCAACACCTTTGACGCATGGATTCTCACGGCCGACGATGTGCCAAGGATGATCTGGTGAGTATCTATCCAATTGGAGTAGCAGCCTTAGCTGACTGTTACAAGGCAATACACCTCCATTATCGGACGACCTAAGCTCAAGCCTCGTTTCATTCTGGGACATCACCAAGCATGTGAGTTGCATGAAACATATCATCTTTCCGCAGAAATCATCTACTAACAAATCAAGGCTACGGTTATTCCAACGAAGGAACTGTCAACAACGTCGTACAACGGTACAGAAATTCCGACATCCCATTAGACGGGATGCATCTCGATGTCGACTTTCAAGCACGTCCACTCTTGAGATAGTTGAACTTAACTAACAATAACAGGATAAATACCGTACCTTCACCAACAGCAACTATGGCTTTCCCAACGTGGGAGCTTTTCTGAACGGTCTTAAGGCAAAGGGCGTGAAGAGCTGCACCAACATCACCCCCATCCTCACCATTCGTCCCTCGGACCAAGGTCCCTACAAAGCACTGGACAGCTTCTGGGATGTTAACGATAAGAAGAATCCAGAGACCAAGTAAGTCGCGGCGGCCTCTCAGACGATATTGACTAACATGTATAGCCTTCTGGTCGCTGATAAGCGATATCTGGACGGTCTGCCAAACAACCAACCTCTTTGCTGGCGCTATGACGGTGGACTCCAGAACTTGGACCCCAACAACGTTAACCAGCGTGAGAGATTTGCAGACTATATCGGAGCTCCTGACTATAGAGATGACTACAACCTTTCTGAGAATTATAACAGTGGATATCCCTTCCATGGTGGTGTCAGCTATGGCACTAACCTCGGAACTGTAAGTCTATCCGCCCTAGGGTATGACACTAATGGACTAACATGGACAGCCCGGATTCTATCCTGATCTGAACAGAAAAGCTGCGAGGAAGAAGTGGGGAGAGCAGTATCAGTATCTCTTTGACAACGGTCTCGAATTCGTCTGGCAAGGTAAGACGCGCTACACGGCATGTCTATCAATTCAAGCTGACACCTTCAACAGACATGACAACTCCCGCTGCCGCAAAATGCTACGGCGACTCCCTCGGGTACATCCCCTCCCCCCTCCATCACCCAACCCTTCTAACAACACCAGTTTCCCTTCCCGTCTCCTCATGACAGACGACTCCTACACCAACCCCCCCAAGACCAAAACCGCCATCGAGCTCTGGAGTCTGTACTCCTACAATCTCCACAAAGCAACGTACCACGGCCTCAACAATCTCAAGGGCCGCGAGAACAAACGCAACTTCATCATCGGGCGCGGAAGCCAGACCGGCATGCACCGCTACGCTGGGCTATGGACCGGCGATAACGGTAGCTCGTGGGACTTTTTCAGAATCTCTGTTGCGCAGGTTCTTGCGCTGGGGTATAGTGGGTTGAGTATCGCGGGTGTGGATATGGGTGGTTTCACGGCGGATCCGGCTAATACGCTGCCGAATCCGAGGTGGTGTGATCCCGAGTTGTTGATTAGATGGTATGCGGGAGCGTTTTTGCTGCCGTGGTATAGGAATCATTATCTACAGCATCCTGAGGCGAGTTCGGGAGGCTGTAAAGCTTTTCAGGTAAGATTGGTCTGAGATGTACTGGCGGGATACTGACAAGAATAGGAACCCTGGGCTTATGACGATATCCTACATAACTTCCCTAGTCCTCTTCCGCCTGACCAGGCTGCGTTGTATCGCTCCGTTGTACCTGTCTGTAGGTACTATGTGCAGCTTCGATACTCCCTCCTTCAAGTCCTGTACGACTACATGTTTGCCAACCTGATCAACGGTCTGCCAGTCGCACGTGCAATGGTAAGCTTCCATCTCCGTGGCACATGACTGCTCTACTGACACATACAGCTCGTTACCGATCCCTTTGACACAAGCCTGTTCAACTCCAACCAGGGATTTATCGATAACCAGTACCTTCTGGGCCATAACATCCTGGTCTGTCCTCAGGTTGAGCAAAAGGCAGGACGTCGCGATGTCTATCTTCCAAACTCGGACAAATGGTATCCCTTCAACCTTCGAGTCAACAACCAAGGCTTTGGACCGGATCCGATTCTAAAACATGCTGCTGTGTTGCAGAAACCAGCTCCTGGTGGCAAGATCGTGGACTATGATTGCCATATCCCTGATGCCGTCGCCGATCCGGAGCAGGTAGCCTATGTTACTCCTGTGTATATCCGAGGAGGTGAGTAGAGATTTCTGGTGACGTGGAGAAAGCTGACAGTATGAAGGTGCTATCATTCCCCAACTTGATGTTCGTCAATGGGTGAAGGAGGGCGATCTGAACCCGCCTACCATTCATGTATACCCAGGTGGCAAGACTACTGAGCCTACTGTAAGTATTACCCAGACTCTCAAACATCTTACGCTAAGTGCTCTTGCAGTCATACTCGATGTATCTGGATGACGGTGTCAGCCGCGACAGTGCACCCATCGAGCTGCCCCAGCACAAGTACAAGGACGCAGCACTGTACACCAAAGCAAAGGGTATCTACCGCGAAGTCAAGATCACCCAGGTATATCTCACTCACCTCTATATTCTCTACCATGCACTAACAGAGTTATAGGAAAACACCAAGATAAACCGCAAAATCACCATTCGGCACCAGTGGGACGGCTATGATGCCAAAGCAACCGTCGGCGGTACCTACAATTTCGCCGTCTGGACCGTTCAGGCAACTGCACCGCCTGAGTCACAGATCAGTGTTGATTTCGAGGATGAGAATGGCATGACGGTTATTGACTCTGGGTTGACGTCGACTTATGTCGCAGGCCGTGGTGTGTTGACGGTTAGTATACCGGTGCATCTTGTGCCGTCGCTCAAGACACCTCAGAATTATACGCAGGGGTCTTTTGCGGATCGGTATTTGGCTATTAATGTCAGTGGGTTGCCTTGAGAATGGCATGGGATATTGGATGGGGACACTCTCTTTGCCATTGATTTGTTGGTGTTGTGATTCATAATTGAACATTAGTCAGATTGAAATACTATCGCACTACTTGTAGTCTATCTGCGCCCAGGTAAAATTAGGTGAGTGGTGTTAGCGTCAAAGTAGTGCCAGGTACCGTCTTTGGTCCAAGAGGACGTTGACCTGACATTCTTCTGATGAGATGACACTGTTTAGTCCGAGCCGTGATTGCAATTAAGCTTATGATGAGAAATATTAAACATGTGGTAATTCCCATAGATCGTTCAGCTGCCAGTGACTATATCAGGCTGGGTCACCACCGTTGGGCCATTCCACTTCAACGCCCGCTCATAACCGCCGTCTGTCACCTGTGTCACATTGGGCTGCGAAGAGCAACATCCAGTGCTACAACGATAAGATATTCCATCATGTCAATTAATTCTCAGTTTTCAGTCTTTTTTCTAGTTGAAAGCCCCTGCACCAAACGAACATCACTCAAAATAGACATCGTGCCACGAATCATCAGTAGAGCAATAAACACCTTGTCCATGTCTGCATCGTGTCTTTGCTGCACCTGCATAATCTACGACATGCATACCCGCAACATCCTCCTCAATCCAGTGTCTTGCAGGAACACAGATCGCCAATACATCCGCCAAGCATCAGGGCATCGCATCACATCACGAAAGGCGGTCATTGACTCACGCCATCACCGATACAGACTTGGTTGGCAATCCACTTGGGCATCAATTATACCACTTAATCCAAGGATACAAAACTCTGACTCATGACAACAAGCTCAGATTTTACTACCTGCCAGCAAATCTAGCATCGTGTACCATCCCCAATATGCATGCCACATCATCGCGATTCCACCAGTGGGGCTTCACCGCCAAAACCCATTAATCGGTATGGATACCTATTTCAAGCCCCTACAATTCTCCTCAATTCTCCTCAATTCTCCCCTCAAACCGCTCATCTCCTCCCTCTTTTCTCACATCTATACCCTGTCCTTCAATGTCCCGCCAGAAGAATGCGTCTCATACACACCAAAACCTTCCAGCTAGAGGAATTCTACGGCCAGCCTCCCGAATATGCCATTTTATCACACACATGGGGTCCCGACGAGGCCACGTACCAAGACTGGCAGGGCAACCTCGAGCTCATGAAGCTCAAGAAGGGCCATCAGAAGATTCGCCGCGTCTGCGAGCAGGCGAGAAAGGATGGCCTCATGTATCTCTGGTGCGACACCAACTGTATCGACAAGAGCAGCAGTTCAGAGGTCTCTGAGGCCCTGAATGCCATGTTTATCTGGTACAAGAATGCGTCGGTTTGTTATGTCTATCTGAGTGACGTGTCGCCCATTGATACGGGCGCTTTTGATCCTATGGTGCAGTTTAGACAGTCGAGGTGGTTTACTAGAGGTTGGACCCTGCCTGAACTTTTGGCTCCTACGTCGGTGGTGTTCTTTGCGAATGATTGGACGACTATTGGGACGAGAAAGACGCTTGCCAATACGATTTCGTTTGTAACCAAGATCGATCAACAATATCTCGACTGCACCTTTTACAAGGCCAGTATCGGCGAGCGCATGTCTTGGCTATCCAAACGAGAGACAGAAAGAGTTGAAGATATTGCCTACTGCATGCTGGGTATATTCGATATCAACATGCAAATTATCTACGGCGAAGGAATGCGGGCGTTTATCCGACTACAAGAAGAGATCATCCGTGTTTCGAATGACCAAACACTCTTCTGCTGGGCCTGGGATGAGCGATACGTTCCTCACGACTGGGCTAGCATTCTCTCCCCATCACCAAAGACCTTTGTCGACTCGAGCATCTACACCGAGTGGCCTGTCCACGAAGCAAAGACATACACCATGACGAATGCCGGTCTGTCAATCAGGCTGCCTATCATGAACACCATCACCGAATCAGTCGAGCAATGGCTCGTTCTCCTCAACGCTAGACGAGACTCAGAGAACCAACAAGTCGCACTGCTTCTAAACCGTTTACCAGGAAAAGATCGCTGCACTCGCAACCGAACTCCACCCTGCCCAGTACCAGTCCTCACAGGATCCACAAAACTCCGGGAAGAAAACATGTTCATCGCTGGAAGTCGAGAGCGCGCCTCATACCAACCCGACTTTCACGGCTACGGCAGCTACGAAGTCCTCATCACTCTCGATAGCGGTGTCATTCCATACGACAGCATAACATCCTGCCCCCGCCTCGAATCTGGAACCATCAGTCTCCAATCATGGGATCAAGCAGGCCACTACGGCCGCGTGCTCGCCATCCAAGGCATGCAGAGCATTAAAAAGAACGAAAAGCGCGCATCCGTCTTCTTCGCCACCCTCGTCTTTGGCATAGAAGTCATCGGCTCCAAAATCGAATGGTTCTGCAAAATCCGGGGCATACAAGAATCTTCCTCCACCTTTAGCAACAGTACCCTCGAAGAAGCAGTGTACGAAGAGGAGCAGGATATTCGGTCTCAACTTGCGAGGACAGGACACTGGAGAGCTATATTTGATCAAGAGAAGGATACGACGTCTGATACGGTGAGAAAACATGAGATTGATCTGTTGACGTCGGTGTCGTTGAGTTCCGGGGTGAGGATATCGGCGTCGTCTATGATGGCGGTTGCGCATTTGCAGTTGGCGCATATTGTGAAGCCGGCGGAGGTTGCACCGTGGGATGATGGGCATAAGTTTAGGACTGTGGATGGAGCGAAGGATTTGTCGAGATGGTTGAGTGCCTTGGAATGAAGAATGAAAAATGAACAATGATTTATGTCCATGATTTAATGAAAATGATAGATACACATAAACTGGAGGACTTATTGCATTCAAAAATTGATCAGAATCTTTACTTTTATATCTAAAGAACAAATCTAGTTCTACTTCATCTTGATAACTGTCTTCTTGGGACCAAACTCCATAAAGCCCTTTCCCTCAATAGCCAGTCTGCTCATTGATTGTAATAGCGGCCCGCCTTTCTTCAATCTCAACGTCCTTGTCACCTCTCAAAACCACCAGAAACACCAACTGATTTACCAAGCCATTCCTCTACACTTCCTTCTTGAGTCTCGCCGCCACTAAACAGCGATATTTCCCCGTGGGCAAAGTCATGTTATGCTTAAGATTCCGCTCCGTAACACATCCAATTGCCTGATCAGTTCCTGCTATGACCACCTCACTGAACGGTTCAGTGCGAATATCAGGCGTTGTAGTCCATCCTTCCAGCGTAACCACCTTGTCATCAATACTGACCATCCTTGGAATGAGATCGCCATTTTCAGTAGCTGTTTCGGTAAGGTCAGTGAGATACTGCACAGTTCCGCCCCAGCCGGCCCAACTCCAGCTTGGAAAGGTAGCTCTGCGTGTTGGTTTGACTGTATGGTCGTGGATCCAGGCTAGCGATTGGTTTTAAATTATAATCCATATATAATAACTCATACAGGACCCCCAGTTAGATTTCCCAGATATCCTTACTAGTATATCTAACTTTATTATACTATTAGCAATATTAAATTATAAATATAATACTATTTCCCTGAGTATTATTTTAGCTATATTATTCCTTAACTTATATTTTA